>JAOBAZ010298826.1:0-14035 GCA_026546875.1 Pteroeides caledonicum
CAGGTTCTTAAAATAGGTTCTTATTCTGGGAGAAAAACACACCTGCATAACAAGTTGGTAATGTCCTATATTTTAATACTTTAATAATTTGATACTTTAATGTTTTATTATAGCTGCAACCATTGTACTTGGTAATTTACCGGTAATACAGTTGCAATCCTCAGAAAAAAGTCAACAAACAACCCTCAAATTTCGCCTCGGCACCTCGGCATTGCCGAAGGCAATTTGAGATTTTCAAACTTTTGCCAGGCCAAAAAATACCGAGGCGATCAAACTACGTGCGTATTTTCGTTTTTTTTCATAGTCAGCAGGGCCGATTTAGTGTTATAATATTATGTTGTTCATAATAATTCTGTAGTTGATCGTAATATAATCTACTAACAACAAATTGAAGAAAAAGCTTTTTAATGTTTTATATGTTTATAAGAAATAAAGTTGCGGACAGTCTTAGTTAAATGTATTTGTTTACAAATTTCAAACGGAATCGCTGAAGCACGTTTAGCCAGCTCTTTGCGTTACCTTACAAACGGTAATAACAGGTTGTTAAAAAGTATGCCGGCCACAAGAACGAATCTACGCATCCAATACAACATTCGTAAAAAACCGCGCGATCGCACAACTGCAGGTGAATGCCGAAGATTGCCCAAGTAATTGCCGAAAGAAATGAAGGCAATTTTATTGGGCGCCTCAGCAAAAAATTGCCGAGGCGCGTTGCTAAGGCAAACACGAAAATTGGCGAAACGCTTCGGCATTTTTTTGCCGAGGTGAAAATACCGGTACTTGAATACTTTGATAAAACCGTGTTTCTCGCATCAAAGTTTAATTTTCATCAGACTGGGAAAGTTACTCCCCAGAGATACAGTATTGATTTAAGTATGTATTTTACTTAAAAATAGTATTTGGGACTTTCCATCTTATGCTATACCGCCCTGTACTACTATTGACATTTTGACATGTTTTCACTCTATACTATTATTCCACCTTATTCTACTAGTGACTTTCGAGATGTTTCCTCCGTATACTATTATTTTGCCCTATACTACAATTACGTTTTTCATATATTGTCCACCCTATACTACCATTTTGCCCTGTATGCTTAATTCGGGAGTTAAGAGTATACAACAATGTTGACGCTGTTAGTGCACTGTTACATATGTCAGTCTAGCACCAAGTACCAAGAAAGTATGAGTTCTGCTTTTATCAAAGCGCAGCTTGCTTCTTTCTCTAAAACTTTTATTCATATTAGTACTTGAAAAGTTTCATTAATAGAGTACCATTATTTTTAACTCAGACAAATTGTCTGGTAAAAATGCAATGCATACTGGCTGAAAGTTACGGTACCCATACTGAGATGTCATACTTTACACCTGAAATATTCTATTAGAATATTCTTAGTAGGTAATTTTCAAGATGAATCTTTTGAGTTATATATCCTACCAAATTGACATACCATACATGTACATGTACTGTATCATGCATACTGTATCTGTGAATATCAAAGATGAGACTATTTTCGGGTGAGAATATCTTGATATTCAAGCAAGGTACATGAAAGCTATAAGACTACTGTATAAAAAACCATTTGTCATAATTTTAAGATTTCTCTTAATTGAGGTAGACAAAACAATTGTCAATTTTCTCTTATACTGTAAGTTGGTAACTACTGCTTGAACAGATTAACAATGTCATTGTCAATTTCCTAAAACAGTACAAATGTGAAAACAGTTGCCACAGGATTGCACTTTGCAAAAATGGCAAACATATATGTTGCATGATGCTACAGTACATATTGTACTACATTGTATATTACTATAATATAATTATTATATAACAGGTTTGCTGATAAAGAGGATTTGTGTTAAATTATAAAGCTAACCTCAGATTTTGGAGGTCCACAAGATAATGCAACAATCTCTTCTGCAATTCCCTTTTCCTTCATTCGAACAGCCTAGATAAAGTAAATGTCAGTAAAAGCATTACTGTCCCACAATACCATATCGTTTTACAAGACAAAAGGCTGACAGTATCACAAATTCACGTATACTGTATAAGATAAGCATTGCCTAGACATGTATGTACAAAGTCATGTACAATTATAAGTTGGTAACTACTAGTATATTTTGATTGGCTTACATGTACATACACAAGAGTGCTTACTGTATCCAGAGGGGGCAAAATACTGTACATACATGTACATGTCCACAATATTGGTTGGTAGTAAGCCAACCATTTATTACAGCTACTTATTCACCAAATGCGAGTAGATCTGTAGATCTCGCATAGACAGGAAATTATTTAGACACGAAAATATTTTGCTTGAAATCTTCTGAGTACATGCCAAAGTTTAAATGTCAAGGTTGGTAAAGAGAGAGCCTGAAAGGTAAGGTTTGAGGTACACATTGTTAACAGTGTTGCACCATTGTTAGTTCCCTCAGATTAAGAATTGCCTGGCTATTTTACATTATTTAATAGTTTAATTTTACTGGTACTGGGGGTAGCAAACTATTTCACTGGAGTTTGTGGTAAAGTATGCACCCACACATTAGCCAATCAGCATTTAAATATGCTTTTTGCATTTAAATATACTATTTGTACTCGCACTAGTAAAGGTCTGAGCACAGGCTAACACAGTTATGAAAAATATGCATGGCCCAATACACCTGTAGTTGCGTTTTTAAAGTGCCTATGACACGAAAATTATTATTGTCTTATCTGAAAGAGCTTGTAAAACTATAGAGTATGTTATTTTGTAGTTTTTCGTTTACTTGCTTTGTTGTTGAGATATTTCAGTTTGTTTACCAAGTGCAAAATAATTATGTCACACATTTATGCATAATGAGCTACACAGAAAACCTAATATCTCGGTAACTGGCAAATAAAACATTTTTCAAGAATACTATGTGTTTTACTGGCATACCAGTATATTAGCACACAGTTTCTTAGGAGGTTTACTTCAGTGACAATGGAGAGATCTAACATTTTGTTCCAACTCATTACACAATGTGACGTAATTAGCCTGCACTTCACGTCGTAAACAAACTGAAATATCTCCACAACAAAGCAAGTAAACAAAAAACTAAAAAATAACTTACTCTATAGTTTTACGAGATAAGACAATAATAATTTTCGTGTCATAGGCACTTTAACAACTGGTCTTATTTGGGTCTAATCATACCTCTCTATACACATTCAGTACACTTCCTTACCAGGTGTATATCAGTTTGAGGGTTTTGATGTTTTTCTGTCTAAAATCTCTCAATTTGAACTCTTTTGTGCTAGATTGTAGAATACCTGTTCATTTTCACCCCTTACACCAATTAATCTCTTGTAAACATGGTCAATCTACTCAAATTTGCAAAGATATGACTGCCTCGTTCTTTAGAAACCCTGTCTGAATTCAGACTAAACTAACATATTCTCATGACTTTGCTTTTAAACATTCCACTTAAATTATTTTGAAATGATTCTGTGTTAATAAAAACTCAAATGTGGACTGGTATTCTACAATCGCTCCCTATTTCATGACGTTAAAAAACATTTTTCTTATTTTTTTCTCATTTTTTTCTTTTAAACAACTTTTTTCTCAAGTTGTCAACTTTTCAGTCTGAACAACTGGTAACAAGGTTGCAGGATTAATTGAACAACTTGTTAACCACACGAACAAGGTTTGCAATCTCATCTCCCACTGCACTTGTTACTAGGACTTGTAGCAAGTTGGTATATAACTGGTTTGTTGGAACTTGTACATTTTTACGCCTGTAGTAGAGTATTTGCTAAAATCCTATTAGTACCGAACCAATCTAATATACCAAGTGCTTGTGCATATAACAATATTTTAAGGTGAACTTTGACCGCGGTGAATATTTATAAGGTACATTGTATATACTGATGTACTGTATTAAAATAAATAACCCTTGTTTTAACATGGTGTATGTGATTCAATACGTTTACAGATAAGTTTTTATACTGGAATAAAACTTAAATATTATTAGAACGATAAATACGAGTATTCCCTCAATTAATAAAAATTTTCTTAGCAATAGCAGAGTAATACCTCCTCTACGGCGATTTCATCAAACGGGTTCATACTGTGTTTCACTCCATCCGTAACTACGCCAGTTTTGTCCGGTTTAACACGTACCTACCAATATGAGTAGAACATAATTATTGCTCTTACCAAAACATTTGTCTACATTCGTAGTCATAATCCCTATACCTTGACAGCGTAATCTATGACACGTTTGCAGCCAACAAGGACCCGCAATTTGGACGCCATCTTGCAGAAAAGGGATTTAGTAGGAACAACCAGACTTTGCGAGCAACAAGGCTCGTAAGGGGACATCACGAGAGTGTGGGAATTGAACGAGTTGACGCTGACCGAATCAGTTTACTAGCAATTGCGTCGTTAAGATAAACAAATTATTGTTCCAATACTAGTTAGTTATTGCATTATACTTTGCAGAATTTTGTACACACTTTGACGAAGTTCTACACTAACGCAATAAAAATGCCCCCAAAGAAAGCTGCTAAAGGAAAGAAGAAGAAAAAGAAAGCAGGTAAGAGATTTATATATACTCACAATCATGTACTGTATAGACGTGGTGTATATTACTATATATCACTATCAATGTGTGTGTAGCAGTGTAGGCATCAGGCATGTAATCATGTAGTACTTTATAGTTTTTAGCATATCACTCGGTTTGTCTTTTAATTTTAGTATTTAATAATTTAATATTTTACTGATTGTCTTATGCAATATATAACTCAGCTTTTAAAAGGAAACATATTTTTCACCTGACCACCACCCTATACTGCACGTATAACTGCCTGACATCAAATTAATTAACACCCAATACGGCTTAGTTTTGGTGTTGGAGTTTTTATGTCCTAAATGTAATGTTAAATTGCCAAAGTTTGATTCATTCATTTGCATTAGACTCAGCATTTGAAAAGTTTAATGTCTAGCTAGCAGAATTGCATGCTAAATGTACAGTACTTGATGATGCAGGTTGCTGGGTACGGTACTTCAAAAATTTCTTTTCATATACCATATTTCTGGCTCAGTTTTAGGTGTAAGCCAGAAACCATCTTTTAACACATTTTCTTGTAGGTAGTTTTCCACTCCATCCCTCCAGCATCACCACTGGTGATCCCACATGCACACCACAAGCCAGCAAAGGCCCCAAAAGTGCCTAAGTGCTGGGGATTTAGACATAACCTTGATTATTATACCCAGCAGCAATTTTCCCAGAACTTTTATATTCAGCATTAGCCAAGTGGCTGCAAATTAAGGGTACAGGATACTGAGAATGAGAACCTTAGTAAACTTTGAACAGTTGTTCAATTGACAGACTGTATGACTTTACTATTAACTGTAGTAATGTCTTAGCCCATGCACCATGGTGACGGCTGCAAATGGCTACTTACAGTAGCAGATAGTACTCTGGCCAATGCCAAATTTACTCATCCAATGAAAACCTGCCCTTCGGCAATGGGGTGAAAAGACTTCATACAGTACCGGGTAATTGTAGTTTTCCAACTAATATATACATGTATTACAGGGGGTATAAATGTTTGACATGTGGCATGTGAAGGTGTGCTTCCTTGGCACAATTTTCATTCAATTTTTTTTTGATCTGCAAATTCAGACAACAGATGCCACTTCTAGCATTACCCCACTGGCATATACCCATTGGTAAACTTTGAAAATAAATGCCCACAATTACAACTGGTCATCAGTTTTAAAATAAGGAACATGCGTTGCTGGACAAGTTTGTGTATTTTGCACTTATTAATTCGCTACGTATGTACAAATTATATGATATAAACAAATATTGATCAAGATTGCCTCCATTTTGACCTCGGGACGCGCTCAAGACTGTCTCCGGAGATTCTTCCATTGGAAGATCCCTTTTATAGGCAGCCATAGCATTAAGTAAAAAACGTTGTTAATTTATTATTATGAGTAATATTTAGTAACAAACCCATAGTCCTGTTACATTATGCTAATAGTTATTACTTACATGTAATTTGTATGCCATAGGTGAAAAAGTTGAATTAACTGTGGAAGACAAATATAAAAGGACAATGGAAGAAATCGAATGTCTAAAAGTAGAATTAGGTACAGTGTATGAGTTTTTCGGGGGAAGCGGCGAAGTTGGTGGTCACGGCGGGGACGCAAAATACAATAATAACAAAATATAATAGAAGTAACCTATAATGAAAAACGCCTCCCGAACGCGTTCCAGAACGCGTTCGTTACGGGTTGCGGAACGCGTTCGGTACGCGTTTGGTACGCGTTTCTTATGAAATATAACTACAACGTTTGTGTAATGTAGAACGTGTTCTAGAGCGCGTTCTAGCACCCCGGAACGCATACGTTCCAGCCTCCCCCAGAACGCGTTGCGGACGCGATTGGAAGATTAGGTTACTTCTGAGCTGTACTGTAAAGTATTCACAGTAAGATTTATACGTTAACTGCGTTGAAAATGTGGGGGATCCTGGGTGACAGAAAAAAAGACCAAAACTGATCAAGTGAGGGCATTAAATTACATATAAGACGGCTGTTCTGAGGCAGTACGTCGTGTGGCGACAATTAGTTATCTAATATTTATTTAATTATTTAAGTTATCACTTATTTATTTAGAACATAGTTCTAATTGGGAGGGCTATTAAATTTTTAAGTTTCATTGCCCTCTCAATCATATAGTACGCTATGTACACGTGTACATACATAATGAAATTTATTGAATCTCCAAATAAGATAGATATTTGATAAGTGTGATTATGTTATTGTTCAGGGCTGAGTTGTTCAAAGGTGGGTTAGCACGAACCCAGGGTTCAACGTTAACCCACCGTTTTAGTTTACTGTGTTAGAATCGACAGTTTTTGTTGAAAAGTCACACCGGGGACCGCGCAAGAGCGATAATTGTGGGGACTACATTCATATTTATGTTCACATACGGTAAAAACAAAAGAACGTTTTTCCCTTTTAAAAGAAATCGGTAATATAGAACACGAATATAGAATATAGCCCCCAGAATTATCATTCTTGCGCGGTCCTTGCACACCATAACACATGAACTAATTCACAGCAGTTCTATTAAAAAACAACAATATTTCAAAGAAACAGGCAGCAATAATTTGGATTCTTACCTTTACACTAACCCAGGGTTAAGCTAACCTAGCTTTGAACAACCGGCGCGGGCCATTATGCAAAAGATAATCGGTTCATCGTCACCTGTCATTGTATTCTCACCGATGACAATGTGGTTAAGTTATATACTGTACCTACTGTATCTGTGGTATTAAACAATGGTTAAGTTAATTTAACATTCCTACTGGATGATGTAACGAACAAGCAATAACCACGTGACGGTGAAGGGAACATCATTTTCCATATACGTGAACCAAGGTCACAATAAGATTTTTTGAATTTCCGTTTCACAGCCCTCGTGATCTATTGCGCTTACAAAAACTCCAAATATTAACAATTTGTGTTCCAGATTCACATGTGAAACACATGTGACATGATTAAGTGATCACATGTGAACTGGATGTGATCACTTGTGAAATACATGTTCATTTCTTATGTTCCCAATCATGTGAATGTGGAACGTCACGCGTGGATCGAATTTTAGGAAAGGTATAACTTTGCTGGAAAACGAGGTGAAGTCAAGTTTCGAGGCCACAAAACAGTATGTTTTTCCCAGGAGTTATTAAGACTGGTTTTCTATTTTATGGACCTGCCGAAGTCTGAACGATTTAGGTCACAACGACTTTCAAATAGACCACGGACATGGTGAAACACTCGACAGACCTTTGAAAATGCTGGTCTGAATAATTTTTTCATTGTTCATTTTTTCATTGTTCGAAACTATATCAAGCCACCTTAAGTGTTAAATGAATGCACGAGTACAAGAAGAAACAAGACAGTCCATACACGAGTACAAGAAGAAACAAGACAGTCCATACACGAGTACAAGAAGAAACAAGACAGTCGATACTGTGAAGCGAAGGACGTGAAGCGAAGTATTAAAACTTCCTCAGTTGTTCGCTGAACGAGTGCATATCTGTCCCAATAACACATGAACAAATTGCGATTATCTCACAAGCGAGCGTGGTGAGTCTGGTGACCCCTCAATTTTTTCCAGCAATCGTTTTCATAGCTATCCAGTAATAGCTGGAGCAATTTTGAAAAATTCTATAATGCCGAACTTTTTTAAACTTCAAAAACAGGGTTTATGCAATTAGAAAAATTTGGCATTACAGACTTTTTTAAAATTGCCCTTTATGTCATTAGCAAGGTGGGAGAATGGTATCTGGAAAAAAAATGGGGGGTCACCTCGCTCGTTTGCGCGATAATCGTAATTTAAGTTACGGCCATCTTAAAACTTCATTGTTGCCATAGCAACTGCTTGTAAAGTTTATTATACCTGTACATGCAGTAATTTCGTATTGTAAACATATTTAGTAATATGTTACTTGCATTTTAAGCTTTGTGTTTTAAGGTTTTGGTGTACATTTTGGCAATTTAAACTAAAAGTTGGCAATGTTACCAAAACTGTATCGAGCCACCTTAATTAACTGCATGCTGTCTAGTGTATATGCTGGTACTATAATATACGTTTTGTGTAATTTCCCCATATAACTTTTCTTGTTTTCTGTCTTCAATACAGCCAGTCGCACAGAGGTAGCTCGTAGATCACGTGACATGTCGGCCAGAATGAAAGAAAAAATGTTTGAGGCTAAACTTGAAGTCGAGCAAGAACAACAAGACAAAATGGATATCTCATCCGGTAGGATTTTGATCACAGCGTTATTTTAGATGTACTGTACTTGACTGCCGTAAACGTAGCAACCTCTAAAATGTTTAAAAACACATCCAACAGTGCAGTAGACGGTAAGTAGCCGGTGGTGATCAGTTAACAGGGACCCTAAAGTTCAAATGCAAATGAAAAACTCTTGTCTAATTTTTCCTAATCATATTAATGAAAACAATAATTTAGGATCAAATTTCAACGTAAAACATTTAATAGTTTCCAAGTTATAGATGTTTTTGTGACTGGAAATTTTACACATGATGACGTCGGGGTTTGCCTTAAAACGCCTTCGGGTTTAGTCAAAAGTAACGTTACTTTTGACATTGGAGAAGTTTTATAAGAAACCCTTTCCAGAAGCGTGTTTACGCTGAACAAAGCGATATGTTAAACGGATATTTATTGTACTTGAGTTTTCACAGAATTTTTTTTATTATTTTGTTTTCACACTTTATGATTGGAAAAAGTCTGAATATTTCGCGACACCATCGGAAAAATGTCATTTAACTCTTGGAAATGAGTTTCCAAAACTAATAATCGCTTAAAGGTGACGTCCAGTCTGTTCAGTGCATGTCCGCCAATTTGTTTACGACAGGTTGTTCAAAGAACAATCTGTTATTAGTATACTACATACAGTAATTACAGTACACTGCCCGAAATAATGGACAGAATAGTGGCAGTACTTACTGTGTTATGACGAGTGGCATCTTCTTAAAATATCCATTTAATGGTAGACACGCTATAAGAGATTGTCGAACAAGAGAGTTGGGCGAAAATAATGACCAACTTTTTAATATAAGCCACGGCCTCGCGTGATCACAGTAATGCCGATGCGCGCGGTATTCGAAGAAATGGGCTTTGACGTTTCTTCTTAATTCATCTTTGTCACCCCATTCCAGTGGATGTTTCTATGTTTCTAAGTAGACTTTCACCACTGGTACTGTGACTATCATTCTTTGGCAATTCCTGTTGTTTCGGCAGAACCAGCAGAACTACGGGTTTCACCTCGTAATATCATACAACGTCGGAGTATTTGGTGCAAAAATGTGTCCCAAGCATCTCCATATTGACCACTTATTAACACAACTGCTAAATTTTATCAGTAAATTATCAGTAAAACGTGTTTGCGACAAATTAGGTTTGTTTGCCAAAATATTTTACGCTTACGCTTATTTCTCGCTTATAGCGGTAATGGCAGTTGGTTGTTGTTAATTGATGTAGCGAAATACTTCATAAAAGTTAATTATAGTGTATCAAAACAAAGCATGTGAACAAGGCCAACGCGAGCGCTGAACGGACTGTACGTCACCTTTAAATCAAATTTCTCAATAAAACTTATTCATTATACATTTCTCATCACACCCTTTATGTTGCGGGGGAAATATTTTTTTGGTTGGATTTGACCTTCAAGCAATCGTTGTTTGACCACGTGAACGTACGACCGGAAGTTAAAAGAAATCTGGTTCAAACGTTCTGGCTCTACTGGTGCAACGGCAAATATCATCAACTCCCGCTGCTGAAATGGTGGGCGACGGAAAAAAACATTAGATCCGGATTTCTTTTAATTTCTATTCGTGTGTTCCCGTCGTGCTTGCTTGAACGTTATGGCCGACTATAAAAGATATCTTTCGATAGAAGAATTTTCGGAGAGAGTCGTGAGCACGTCCGAACTCGTAATGGCGGCAATTTTGATTGTTGGCTCGACGGGCAAAATGTTAACGTTAAAGTAAGTATTTATTTAACAAATCAGTTTTACATCTTTCCCTGTCATTTGACCGCTTTTCTTTGATTTAAAAATCTGTAAGACAATGTTCCTGGTATTCGCCTACAATCATACATGTAGGCCTATTAACCTTTGTGGTTTCCACAACCATCCAATTTTATGTACAAATATTGACTTGTTAGCCATGCATATATTAGGAAGGGAGTATTATGTGAATTTCTATCAAAATTTATTCCTTATAATTACGAATCAAAGATATAATATTGAGAAAGGCTAAAGAGCTATATGAATTTGGAAACACAATTTAACCGCCATTTGCGATCACTCGGAACGCTCAGGAAGCCTCCGCCGGCATCGGGTGCCTTTTATAGTCGGCCGTAGCTTTTAAGGTCTCCATTTCTTGGAACATTGTTCAAACAAAAGTTGATATAATATGTTCGGTTTGATAAAATACTGAGCCGCGCGAGCGGAGACGAGTGGTTCAACACGAGGAGAGAAGGAGAGCCAGTGCTGAACCGCTTCAGCTACGCGATTGAGATTTATTCGAAACTCCCTTCGCCAGTGGATTTGGGCTCTATGATTGACTGATGTTTATAAAGTCTCAATCAAACGTGCCGAGTTACCAATGCAAACGTTGAAGCGATAATTATTATTGTCTCATGTGAAAGAACTCGTAAAATTATAAAGTTATTTAACAGTGTCTCGATACTTGCTTCGTCACTAAACAAACCGAAGTAAAACTCCTGAGCCTGTGTGTGCTAGTATGCTGGTATGCTGGTAAAATACATACATGTGGTACTTTTGGAAGAACTTTTAGTTGGCAATCACCGAAATATTATGTTTTTTGTCTAGCTCATTATGCATGACGTAATGATATTTGTGACGTAATTAGCATGATATTTGTGACGTAATTAACATGCACTTGGTAAGCAAACTGAAATATCTCAACAACGAAGCAAAAAAACCAAAAACTGGAAAATAACTTATTCAGTCTATAGTGTTACAAGTTCTTTCAGATAAAGCATAAAAAATGTTCGCCTCAAGGCACTTTAAAGGAAAGCTGTCGAAAAATATCGATTACTTTTTCATGAAACCCAATGATATGGATAGTTTATTTTCACACTTACTTTTTCATTTACACGTTCGGTGATTTTTTTTAATGTTTTTATGTGATGTTACGTCTTGAGTTTCGCTGCTCAGATTTGTCTTGTAAGCGAAATTTTTTATCAATTTCTGACGTAGTATATACGAGGTGTCAAAAATGGTTTCAAAATCATGCAATAATTAACGCTAGATTATTGCATCCCAACATGGTTTACTGTTTGCTGCAACTTGCACAAACAATTCTTGCAGAACGAAAGAAATAAGTTATCGTCCATTTCCTAAAATTTTGACTTCGTAAACACGGCTAAAAATCTCACACACTTGATGCTTACATGTTCGTCAACCTTGGTCAACATAGCTATCAAGTATGATCAAGCATGATATATCAACCACGAACAACATTGCTATCAATCATGAACAACATAGTCGTGTACTACGACACCATTAATACAGATTCTGTTGACATGCAGAATGTTCACCGCAGTGAAAAAGCCCGATTTTCATCAATTGTGAGGAACCACGAGTGTATAAAATTTGCAATAGTAATAGAAATCTATCTTCCATAGCAATGACATTTATTTAAGAATATATTAATATTTTCCCAAAGTTCTTATTTAATTTATTAATCCTTTCCACACCGTAGTTGACTTTTATTATTTTACGTAGGCTAACTCTAGACGATTTTACTTGCCTAAGGTAGAGAGATACAGTACGGTCTAGTAAGGGTTAATAAACAAAAATAGGCAATCGTCTTAACGTTTCCGTTTTACATTTTTTGATAGAACGTTTTCTCAGTATTTAGTTTTCGTTTCTCAATTTGGCTAAGACTCAAAATTTTGGCTACGAGCCGTCTTAATATACAATATAATGAGAAATAAACCTATTTGACCACGCCATGATTATTCGCGGAAAATCTAATTTCTATGAAGTAAAACACCTCCTGTTGTCCAAATTGGGACAGTGCAAAATGGCTGCCGCTAGATTTTCGGTATCGTTTTCTGAGCCAAATGCGCTATCTAGGTTATATTAATAAAGATCAGTGGTTCAACATAATACAGCTGCTGTACTGCAAATACTGTTGTTCCATTGTGATATCGCCACTATTTGTTGTTGTCAATGAATTCTCAGTTTTCTACCTCAATTGCAGATCTCACCCGTCAATACAAAATGATGCAATCTGAACTTGGTTTGAAGATCCATATCTTGGAACAAAACGTTGCCACTTTACGGTCGCAATTAGGTTAGCCGCACTTTTGCAATTGACCATAACGAAAAAGATCCAGGCGGCGTGTACCTTTTACCAGAATGCACTGCGGCTATCAACCATAAATAGCTGAAGAAAAGATGATAAGAATTCTGCTGATGAAGAGAAATTTTAATATAAGTAAGAAAATAACCTCTTCTCTTCTATCTGTTCTTGAAAAGACACATCTTCGCCTTTTAAGCGTTTTCAGACTATAGTGTATTCTGGTAAAATGTACATCCGCCATCTTTTTTATTATCCTCTTTATTATTGGCTAGATCCTAAAAGGTTTGTTGAGAAAAAATTAAGGGTTACCGAAGCAAATTTTGATTCCGTAGATGTTCAGAAACCTCCGAGATGCTCGGACACCTCCGAAGTGTTCGGACACGTCCTTCACTTGAGTTGTGCCCAAGTTTCACTCATTTTTTCATCACGAACCAAATTTATCTAACCCTAACTTTAACTTAATGTATAAAATATTTATCAATATCATTTACAAAGTTAATATGACTTACAATGTCATTTACAAAAAATATGACTAAAGGAAAAACCTTAAAAAATGTGCAATCCAAAAGCAATCCTGCAGGTGCTCTTACTCCATGGCACACTTCAAGACCTCTCCACTGCAGGTGAGCAGCTGAAAATGTGCCACCACTTTCTTTTTATGAATTGCTCACACCTTTAACCAGGGATTGTTGGGTAATAATTATGTAAATAGTATTTACGACTATGTCGGAGGTGTCCGACCGTCGACGGAATCGAAATATTCCGTAAGCGAACCTATTTTCAAAATAAACGCAATTAAACTGTAATTGCTGGTCATATTGAAACGCTATTGTTCCTATACCAGTGTTTAGGCTAAGGTTTAGTTGAAGAACGTTCGCAATATCTTTTATCGTCCAAAATAAAAAAACTCTGAAAGCTATTTACTAACTTACTTAACAGATTTTTTGTCTCTTAGTTAACTTCAAATCTGGCTAAACGATGTTGACGGCCGCCATCTTAAACCTTGACTAGCTTTGGGTTTAGTGACGACACAACCAGGGAAACCGTAAAGAAACTCTTTCTTTGTGACTTTGTTAAGAGGACAATTCGTGTAACTGACTCCAGACAAACAACAATATACAAAATATACAAATTTGCGTG
>JAOBAZ010298937.1:0-14035 GCA_026546875.1 Pteroeides caledonicum
GTGCCAAACCTAATCTTAATTAGCAAACTTCTTTGTTTTGGTTCATTTGCATTAGGTTCGGCACATGAAAAGTTCGACGTCTGAACTAGCCCTAATTATTTTGAATGATGAACAGCCTTCATCTGCAAGCTTTCCGAGCTTTCCTCGCGATGATAGTGCATTCAACAAAGTCTTCTTCGTATTGCCCCTTTTCGTACCGACAGATACCAAATCCCCATACAGATTAACAGTCTGATAATCAGTATGCTTAGCTTTGACGCAGATCTATCCTAATTAGCATGCTCTTATTAACTTTTTTAAAAATGCTCCTGATCAATATTCATATTCCAAATTCAATACCCATTGGTTCATCTCACAAGCACGTTAAAATACTCGCGGAAGATCTGTATGGGTATTTAAAATTTTGTAATTACCCATACTGATCTGCCGCGAGTATTTTAACTAAAATGTAAAATATATTAATCGGTCGGTGGCCTTTTGTTATTTTTGAACTATTTATTGATCGTACTCGTAAAAATTGAGAGTAAATATTGTGGAAGTATTGAAGTATCATTTCTAATTTATAACATTAACGTACGAGAAGCTATTGGTGGTAGAATGGTAGAAACAATCTTTCTTATTTTGTTTTATTTGGTCCGCCAGTTTGAATTTTTTTGAGCTCTGCCCTCGGCCACTGCTTTGCAATTGTGACCTATTCTCTTCCCTAATAGATTTCCTAAGAACGTTTTTCGTTTTTTATGTGGAAAAAAATTTAAGCTTTTTTAGTGCACTTTTTAAAAACAACAACGTCAATCTGCCATAGACTAAGTCTTCACCGTTTCTTTTCCTGACATTGCCGGCCGGCGTACCAAAACAACTGAAACAATGTCAGGTTCTTGTTGAGCGCTGATCAGTTTGCTCCTGCATGTGTTTTATAACTTTCAGTTGCTCTGGCCATTCTGATAAGTACAGTTACGAGACTGCAGTGAATTATAGTAAAGTAAACCGACCTTTGTAAACACAGTGATTACTTGTGTTTTTTAATAACGATCGTGGTGAGCCCAATAACTTGTCAACTAATAAATCATTTGTTGCAGGGCTAGCAAACATCGCTGTTTATTTATGTGTTTTAGACGTAACTATAACTTAATACTAAACGTTTTTGAGTCACAAAAGTATTAAGCTTGTTTGCTTTATTGCCTCCCCTGAGGCCTTGAGGTAGAAAAATTCCGTGTTTCTATCGAGTCTTATAAACACGCTTGTCAGCCAATCAATGCACGTGCTTTTAATAAGTTACTTTATAAAACTCCTTCGCTAGATTATAACTTTACCTTAACTTTTGCATTACAACACTCCAAGGAATTCGAGGAAAGATGCACCCCAAAAAGCTTCGACAGCTGCCACTGTCAGAACAAATCTGTCAAGTAAATATTTTCAGAAGTTGTTGCAACCACCATGATATTTTTCACGTATCTCTATATTTATGCAACTAAGTGAAACGACATGGTTCAAAAACTGCCTTTTTTTCGATTTACCTTTGCCATATTCTCAAGGTATTCAACGGTAGGTTCGAAAACGTTCCACGACAATGATGGTAATTTCGCATGGTAGACACAAAGAACAAAACTCGGCTGAGTACGTGAAGTGACCATAGAGCTATAGAACTCCCATAAAAAAGATAAAATGTTCGGTTTTCCTAATGAAGGCTCTGCAAGGAAAAGGCGATAGGGTGGAATAAGTAACGGAAAAACAATGCAAAAAATGGAAACATTTAAAAAAGGCTAGGTCAAAAAAAATCACAAGGTAAAGAAAGTTAGGAAAAAAACGAAAACAGAAGTGTTAAAAGTTCAAAAAGAATGGAGTGAAAACAACACAAAGAAATTGGGAACTAAATGGATAAAATGGAATAAAAAAGCAAAAACATTGGAGATTTAGTAGGGAATAATAGTATACCTGGAAGAAAATTCTGAAAATAAGTGAGCACCCTGGTGTAAAGTTCGACAAATTCTGAGGCTTGCACCATTTCTGTCTCAGTCCATGGAAAAACGACATTACTTAAAACAAAATGGGAAATGGGAAAGGTCACCATCATAAGAAATATTGGAAAATAAAAAAAATTGTTAAAATGTTAGAAATTGCAACGTCAGCTGAGTGGGGCATACCTACTGTTTCCAAAGGGGAGTAGCCAAGGTGCAAAAAAGTCCGAGATTCTCTTAAATAAAGATCTAATTACTAAATGGAAAAAAAATACAGTTAAAATAAAACAAAACCAAACAAAACCAAACAAGCCGAAGCGAAACGAAGTAAAACGATGCGAAACGATGTGAATGGAAATGAAACGAAACAAACGAAAACAAAGAAACACAAACAAAAAGAGAAGATAAGATTAAGGAAGAAAAAAGGAAGAGAGGAGAAGAGAAGAAAAGAGAAGAGGGGAGCGGAAGGGAGCGGAGGGGAGGGGGCAGAGAGGAGAAAAGAGGAGAACTTAAATAGAGTAAAATAAGATAAAATAAAATAAAACAAAATAAAAACACGAATGTTTTTGAATGTTTTACACGAATTTGACACATAATGTAAAATATATTTCCAGTACGGCCCGAGTTTAATGATAAATAACGTTTTTTTTATCAACACACGCAAATTACATTTCTGAGTACTGCGACTGCTTAAAACTACGTTTTTCTTTGTCGGAATATCCATTTCTTTTGGGTAGTAGAAATCACTTTCACTATGTTCATTATCGTCGGAGTACATTTCCTAGTTGCTAAATGCTAGATTCATAGTATTTTTTTCATAATTACCGAGCCCAAGACGAAACATAACGAGGGTTACCAATCTTGACGTTGTTATAGCTTACACCACGTACAGCCGGTCATTCTACGCGTGATGGAGCTATTTGGCTAAAAATCTCGGTTTGAGCTAATATATCAAAATCGACACAAAATAAATAATCAACCAGAAGTCCAACTCACCGAAAAATATGCCCCCTTTTTCGTACTGCGCACCTTGTAATCCGACAGCAATGGTACGTTTGTCTTCCATTTTGCTTTGCAATGTTTTGAACTACGGAAACGATACTGCGAGTGCAGTGTGCCTTTACGAAGAAAATACTACGAAATGAGTGAAAGCGCCGGAGTAACCCGCCAGGATGGCGTGTACAGATGGCGTATGATGGCAAAATAGTGAAGACATGAGCTTCAAAGAGACCGACAGGGAGTTGGACAATTGATAGGGACACGCACATTATTCCGGAATTTCTTTTAATAATACGGGACTTTTTTGGCACCTGGAAAACAGGTAAAATGTGGGAATATTAAGAATAAGAGGCCATTTTTTGTATGACGTCTTTAAAATAACGGAACTATGGCAGCAGTTATCTATTTCAAATTGTCAGCAGTGCGTGGATCAGTGGGACTGTGTGCAGTACTTTGTGTAACGTCAAATTTTTGATCAAATGGCAGTCAATTGTTTTCATGGTGTTGCTGGTGTTGCTACTGTTGCATTATGCAAAATATCAAATGAACAATATAAAGATATTAACGACGAAAATGACGTAACAACAAAGAATATTGTGTTAATAAGATTCTTGTTTTCTTAACTTTGGTATCAGTTCATATCGATTGATTGGGGGAATAACTTTGAGAATAATAGGGAAGATATTAAGAATTATGGGCAAACATTTTTGAGATAAAAGAATAGAACAATAGGTAAATTTTTGGAAATAATGTGTCCATAACGGTTGCTAGATTATCTATTCTGTGATATCGATATCCACTGCGTTAAGCAACATGTTGATGTTATTTCAAAGTATTTAGCGGAGTCTTACTTTAAAAAGGAAATTTTAGGCTGATACAAAAGCATTTACCCAGCTTTTTACGTAGACAAAAGATGTCTTGCGAAGAAAATTATCTCGGTTTTGAATTTTCCGTGTATTTAACAGCAAGAAAAAGCGACAAGTTGTTTGACGACTTGCTGAACATTCAGAATTGAGAGAAACATACATTATAAAGTATAAACTACTCGCTCGTCGTTTCAACGGCCTAAGCCTGGCATGTTACTTGTTGTTTAGCACCTCATAAATAGTCATATTGTGTATATAGGGTTTTTACAGCATGTTCGGCAGCATTATCGAAAATATCAGTTAAGTGCAGATAAGGACAGCTCTTCGGAGATTACTGCATATATCTTGGTTTAGTTTAGCTGTTTTATCATACAATCTGAGAAGTTATGGCGCTGTTTTTTCTAGAAAATCCAAACATTTACATCGATATAAAAAAGAGAACGAAAAAATTGTTTACAATTTTTTTCCTTGGAAACACAAATTGGACACTGAAAGTCAAATGCCGTGGTAAAGCCACCTCGCATGGTTGGTCCTACTATGCAAATTTCAAATCATTACCATCATTCATTTCTTTAGAAATTCGTTGTTTTTACGGTTATTGAACATGGAAATATTTGCATAGCATGACTAAATTGTAGGGTTGGCTACGCTACTAGCCAAATGTGTTATGACTCATATTGTCCATCGCCTTTGCTATTCTCTGAAGTTTAAAAAGTGCTTAACATCATTCGTACATACAGTATCTTCAACACCATTATAACTAGTAATACATTTTTGCGGCACCCTTTTGTCACTCCTTTGGCTAGCAAGTACTGTACTGGTACTGTTTTGCGCTAAATATTTGAAAGCTGGTTCTAGCTGTTAATTCTTATAACTGTGGATAATCGATTACAGCAACCCAAAAGTGGTTTCTTTACAAACAGTTTATGTGAGGAAAAAACAAAGTGTGTGATATAAACTATATACAAAATCAGCAAATATTGAACAAATAATGTGATCATGGTAACTCCAATGACCTATTCTTCCCCCTTTAACATATATGCAAATTAATTCCTAAATAAGTGGGTGATTAACAAGTCTTGTGGTAGGGTCAAAAAATGCAACTCTTTCATACTGGAAAAAGGGCAACCCAGTGGACATTGGAATTATATAGCCATGGGTTAATAAATAACTGAAAAAAGCTATAAATAATGATAATAACAACTGTGGTTTTATGATAACCGCGCAATACACACAATAGTCCTGAGCAGCCAAAGCATGTTTGAATTACAATAATAGCAAGGTGGAAGTGATTTGAAAGCAAATTTTAAAGCTGATGATTGCCATTTTGGTCATTTCTTTAACAAAAAATTTTTTACTAAAACCAGTCATTCTATTTGTTAAATGTTACAACTTAAAAGTACACAAAGCAGCTGGCCACAGATGAAAGCCGTCTGCCAAAAGTATACAAACTCAGTTATTGTACTGTACTGTACTGTACTGTACTGTGCTGTGCTGTGCTGTGCTGTGCTGTGCTGTGCTGTGATGTGCTGTGCTGTGCTGTGCTGTACTGTACTGTACTGTACTGTACTGTACTGTACTGTACTGTACTGTACTGTACTGTACTGGACTGGACCGGACTGGACTGGACTGGACTGTAATGTACTGTACTGTACTGTACCGAGCTGTGCTGTGCTGTGCTGCGCTGCACTGCGCTGTAGTGCACTGTAGATAAAACTCATTAATAATTCATAAGCAAAATTCAAAAGAAATGCATGCTTAATCAAGCTTAGTCTTTATAGGTTAATAGAGCACGTGTGTCTATATGATATAGACACATGTGCTTTATTGACACATTGGCTGCTTTTTTCGTTGAATGTTGACAGCTTACTTGACGTTATTTCTCACATTTTGTTTATACATGAGCTCAACATATCGAGTCGTTTTAGAAGTAATTTACAAACCTCGTAATCGGCCTTTATCAGGATAAAGTCACTCGCCTTCGCCTCGTGTCTTTATACCCCGATAAAGGCCTGTGACTCGGTTTGTAAATATTACTTATAATATAGTTGGTTTTCTTTGATGTATTGGAGGTTATATACAGCTTAAATACATTTAATAAATAATTAGATTAAACTCTGAAACAGTCTTGCAAAATCTCCATTGGAAATCTTTAAAGTTGATACAACGTAAAAACCTTAAGCTTTACTAAACTCGGCTCAAGCCTAAGAGTTTCCAGATTATAATCATAATGGTTGAATAAACTGTATGTACCAATGGTGTTAAGCACTTTTTGAACTTCACAGAATGGCAAGGCCATGGGCAGCATATTTGACTTTCATTTTGCAATTTGTGTTTAACGGGAAAAATGTCTAAACTAATTTTTTGGTTCATTTGGATTTTGGAGACAAAACAGTGCCATAAATATCTCGGATTCTATCTTATATATCATCAATTTCAACAGTAACACAGGGATACCCATTGGACTCAAAAGACCTGGAACGATACCTCCAAAGCGAGAAATGAAGCCAACTTTGGATGGCACATTCCCCCGGAGTAAAAAGTTAGTGGGGGCAATATTTATTCTGTGGCCAAGTCCTGGAGGACCAAAAAAAACAAGTTATACGACGGAATAAAGTACTTTTAACGACACTTTTTGTATGACAAAACATGCTAACACAATAGACCTGATGTTTAGTGAAGCTTAGGATTTTTACATTAAAAAAATAATACAAAACTATTTTTTAGCAATTTGTACAGATTGAAAGGCTTAATTCTGTCAGAACACAGTAAATATATACGCTTGGGGCTCGGTAATTATAATCGGGGAACTCTTAGACCTGATGTTTAGTGAAGCTTAGGATTTTTACATTAAAAAAATAATACAAAACTATTTTTTAGCAATTTGTACAGATTGAAAGGCTTAATTCTGTCAGAACACAGTAATTTTTTGTTCATTTTCTGTGTCCATATATTTTTTGGTGTATAATTAATGTGTAGGTTATATTAAACCGTAAACAGCTTATTCAGTTAGATACCAGAGCAGCCAGTTCGGTAACATCTGGCAGATAGCCTACATCTTAAGGATTTGTGTATTTTTAAGTTGTAATTATTAACAGCAAGAAAGACTGGTGGCAGCAGATTGGTATAGTTAAAAAAAATAGAAATCGGCACAATTAAAAACTGCTTTTGAATCACCTTCACCTTCTATAGTAACTTGAACATGCTTTTGCTGCTCAGAACACTGTTTCAACGATTGGGTTATGATAAATCCCAAATTGTTATTACCAATATTCATAGTTATTTATTAGCCCGGAGGTAAATAATTGTAGTTTTCAATAGCTTGCTTCCTTCCAGTTTAAGTTGTAATATTTTTAACCCTACCACAGGGCTTGTTAATCGCATACATACTTGGGCATTAATTTGCATTTCTTAATAAACAGGGGGATGACTAGTCGCATTGGTCACTGAAGTTACCATGACCACATTATTTATACAATATTTGCTGATTGCTGATTTGCTGATGCTGGACCATTCATTCATATAACATAGTTTATGTCAAAGAGTTTGTTCATTCCTCATATAATCTGTATGTAAACAGAAACAACTTTTGCGTTGCTGTAATCGATTATCAACAATTATAAGAATTAACAGCAAGAACGAACTTTGGTCCCATATTTGGCTTACTCCCGGCATACCACCAAGTTAGTGGGTTTTTAAAACACAAGTCTGTAAAACAAAACAGTACAGTACTTGCTGGGTAAAAAAACAGCGACGGGTAGCTGAAAAAATGTATCACTAGTATTTATGTTTGGTTTGTTTTGTTGCCAAAATTGAAACCGCCAGGTACATGTACGTACTGGTGTGATACAGTCCACTGGCTCAGCAAACCAGACTGCTCTGTTTAGCTAAGGACTTCCAGATACGGACCCAATAAAAAATCAATATAAGTATTTACCGGCTGTAAAATCGGGATAGGACAAAATCGGATCAAGGTGATGAAATGAACGGAATCCGGCTTTCCTACATCCGGCCCGAGTAACGCCTGCAAATAACGTGCCTTTTCTCCTTAAGAAATTTTTGGTAAAGCAAGTAATTCAGGTAATTCAAAAGACTGGGTGCATTTTTAAAATTGCAATCACCGAATTATATTTGTGCACGTGATTTGCACACGCAATTATAAATTTAAACAGTAAATTTCCGATTTATGGTAAAAACATATTTGGTAAGTTACGTGAACGATTAGAACTACTAGGAACGACGCAATTTGATTGGCTAAAAGCCCAGACACAGGACGGGAAAAAACATATTTACCTTGGGTGTCATTTCCAGCCAGTTCTTTTTCACTTCTTTCAATTGTTTGTCGTGCTATGTATTCATAAAGTGCTGCTAATGGAGTTAGATAAGGTTTCCATATCGTAAATAACCCTTCGTTTTTATTACAAGACAACCTTTGATCAGTAAAATACGTTACCAACCACGTCATAGTTCCAGCAACCTAAATAAATATGGCACATAAAACAAAAATTTTGTCGAGAAAAGCACTAACTCATTTATTAAAAAGTACTAATACATTTATCTAGAATGTTCTTTGACAAATGTAGTTTTCTCAAAAAAATTTGCCAAAACCGACACACCAGCCAATGGTACCAAACGTTTTTTATTTAAGAGTTCATTTTACCGGCGACTATTTTACTTAAATTCGTCCTCAAAACATTTTACTCAAATTCGAATTGTTATTAAATTTATTGTGCGACCATCCGATTGTCTCACTACTTTTCATTCAAGGATAACATTTCCTTGTCCCTTTGGTCACATGTTTACAAATATATGTTCAGAAACAGCGACGTTTCTTACGTAGAGGATACCATCCGACATTTACAGAGGTGTGCCTCCAACCACATGGCAATATCTCCCTTACTGGCAAGAAAAACGGCAACCCTTTCCCACCTACCAACCTTGTCATCACCATGGAACTAAACAACCTCTCCACTTTCATCACTTTAACGTAATATCCACTTGCAACACAAACACACGCACGCACACACAGTGAAGCAAATTGATTATTATTACTAGTAATACATTTTTGCAGCCATTCCTCGCCCCTTCCTAATTGCATTATAGAACTCCTATAGCATGCAATTGGTTAAATTTGGCGGTCGTCCTTTTAAAGATCCGCTTAATATTATTGTGTAATAAGGGTAAAAGGAGTCGTAAGCCTCAATGCTGCTTAAATAATGCAAACGAAGATCCAAATAACGTGAATTAGACATGGCATTGGGGCTTTTGTTTGTACTACCAACGCCTGTTCTAATTTTAAATTTATTTTATAGTTACCCTAAGTTTTAAATTTTATACACATATATTAATAGTTTCAAGTAAAACCTGGTACAAACTTACTTGAACTACTTCCGGAAATCAGAATACTAAATATGCTAAATGTTTCGGACCGCAAAAACTCTTCGTAATTATATTTTCTATTTAGCCGAAACTCGTGACAGAGAAGTTTTCTCGAGGTAAACGAAACATGCTCAAGTTGACATCTCAGTTTAATAGCGTAAAATCGTTATTATATAAAAACAATAAAACGATAGTGTTAAACTAAAATAATGAAAATAATATTAAAATAAAAACAAAAGCTGTATTCCCGAAGGCCTGAATTTTGACTAACGGCTTACTTTTCAGTAGAAGAAATAAACGTAAAGCGCACCCAATATAAATAGTTGTAAAGATTGAATCGCGGTTAATAAAGGTAGATGGTTAGGCTAGTCGGCAAAGGGGTTCCCGAAATATGTGAAAAACCAATTAAAAATTGGTCATGTGGTCCCAAGCCTGCATGAGTCCAAGAGGTGTTGACAGAAATTACACAGCTG
This sequence comes from Pteroeides caledonicum, assembly GCA_026546875.1. Lineage (NCBI taxonomy): Eukaryota > Metazoa > Cnidaria > Anthozoa > Scleralcyonacea > Pennatulidae > Pteroeides > Pteroeides caledonicum. The sequence continues at coordinate 9,673 of JAOBAZ010298937.1, forward strand.
TGAGCTGTGTAGTTGTCTTGATTTAAATTTGTTAGGTTTAAATCCAAGGCTGGCTGGAATGGTTAGAATGTCCTCAATGTATTGTAACATTTAGTAATTTACCATCTATTACAATCCACCAGACTTCCACAAATGGCCATAAATCACTGCAAATATGTTACGTACAAGTTAGGGAAAATGTTTTGTTATATACAGTTCCAAGAGTAGTGTTTTTATGAGGTACAAATGGTTCTGAAATAATTGTTCATAATAATAAAACCATTATGGACAGTTGAAAATGACACTGGTTATAGTGTGCAAGACTACACTGTTCATACTCCTATTTGGAATTGACACAGCTTAGAATCATCAACCAACTTAATTTCTGGATGTCATCAAAATTTTTAACGTATCTGCTTCATGATATGTATATCTTATGCAAACCAGGAACAGGACAGTTACCATAAACATAGATGGTGAACTCCATGTCTGGAGTTTACTTTAAATGTTAACTTTACAAGTTAACCACCTGGAACACCCCATGGAACGTTTTATTTCAGTACAAATATTTTACAACGTAGTTATACAGTTCAACTCGCATGGTTATACAACAGATTTAAAACGAGTAGTTTGGGGCATTGTTCTCTTCACTTTTCTTACATTCTCAATATCAAGTTCTTCATAATTTGTTATAACGTGATTTGCTTTATCTATTAAGGGTATCCAAGGGTCGCTTTGTTGGAAAGTTACAATTCTTGACTCGCTTTTTGACTGCTGACTTGTGGTTGATACCGATGAAGTTTCATCGTCCGAATCACTTTATTTTCTCTTTCCGTCCATACTTGAATATGTTTCTTATTCGACTTCTGCAAATCGATCCTGGATGGGCAAACTTCGTTTTCCTGCCTTTAGAGGTTAAAGTTTCGATTAAAAAATTTTCCAAAAAATCGGCAGCTAATGCGCCTATCACGGTACGTTGGCAAATGACCCCCTTCCAAATATCCCTACGTTATATGCACATCTACTAACCTGAATATTCACGTGTTTTCATGAGTGTTGTAATTGCTCACAACATGCTCATGAGTACTTATATTTGCTCACAACTGCTCAAAATTGCTCATAAAATGCTCATGAGCACTCATATTTGCTCACAGCTGATCATAATGGCTGTATCCCTATAAGTATCATCGTATCCTCTTTTGTTGTAGAGGGGGAGTGAGAGGCGGTTTAGGGCCAACGGGCCCAATCAGGCCAAAAATGAGCAATTATAATCAGTTGTGAGCAAATATGAGTACTCATGAGCATGTTGTGAGCAATTACAACACTCATAACGTTGGGATATCTGGAAGGAGAGTCATTTGCCAACGTCATGATAGGAGCATGAGCTGCCGATTTTGCGGAAAATTTTTTAATCGAAGCTTTAACATCCGAAGACAGGAAAACAAATTTTGTCCATCCAGGGATCGACTTGCAGAAGTAGAAGTAGAAGAGGAAACATATTCAAGTATGAACAAAGAGAAAATATAGTGCTTTGGAGGATGAAACTTCATCAAGCAAAGCAAAACGTTATAAAAAATTGTGAAGAACTCAACGATGAGAATGTAAGAGGAGGTCTGGATGAAGAAACAGCCAAGGAAAAAGCATATGCACTCATACTACCTAGTAACAGAAAGAATTTGATCGTGTTTATATGGATCGTCTGTTATGGATGAAACAATTAAAAAGAGACCCTGTGCACACGAAAGTTATGGAGACTAGGGATGCAATTATCAACGAGGATGGCTTTGACAGCGAAGAAGCTTTGGAAGCCGCCATCGATAAAAGAAAGTTCTTACTTAGGCGACTTTTAAAACACAACACTTTTTCCTAAAATAAAGAGAACAATTTCCCAAACTACCTGTTTTAGATGTGTTGTATAACCATACGAGTTGAACTGTATTACTGCGTTGTAAAAATCTTTGTACTAAAGTAAAACATTATATTTTGTATATGCCAAGTATATTTTGTTATTTATTTGTCAATCCTAATTAAACCTTTGCTTGACAAATATTTTTTTCGCATGAGGGTAAAAGAAACAAAAAGGTTTAAGACCAACGGGCCCAATCGGGCTGAAAATGAGCAAATATGAGTACTCATGAGTAATTGTGAGAAATTATGAGCGCTCGTGAGCATTTTATGAGCACTCGTATTTTATGAGCAGCTATAAACAAATCCTATGCCCAAAAAATGAAATAAATGTTTTAAAATCGTAAATAAATACATGAATTTATTTCGCAAAACCAATCTATTCCTCTCTACTTTTAGACGTAAGTATTATCCTCTGTTAATTTCGCTAAGCTGTTATTAACATAAATTTATTCAAAGCGCTCATGCATAAAATGATTAATGGCTGACAACTTAATCCCTTAATGAGTTTTGACGCTGATAATGTATTCAAGTTGACAAGCGCTTGAATCCAGCTGAACTGAGCATTGACATTGTACCATCTAAATTTATATACTCTATTAATATTTTGAGCACAAATGATAACAATAATAAATTTAAACTCTAGATACGCTAAAAAGAAATATGCGTATATGCTAACAGATAAAACATTTAACAATAATTAAAATAATTTTGAAGAAATGGAATCTGATTGTTTGTTCAGTTTCGGTTTTAGATCTTTAATAAAGAGCATCTCATACAAAAGACAATTTGCATTGCTTCAGGATGCTAAAGCATGTCTCAATCTTCTCATCATCTTCCCCATAAGTTTCCTTCACATGTTGTCCGATTACCGAAACCTTGTGTTCACCAATACGTTGATGTAAGTGCCGTCATGTATACCCAACATTCACACAGCCCACACTGTAATTTGTAGACAACGTATTGATGACTCACCAAGGATGCTTTCTTCTCTCTTATTCAGAAGGACTGATCAATTTTAGTGCTGAAAAAGATCGGTTGCAACTTCTTACCAATCAACTCACCAGGGCCACGAAGTTGTCCGCGTACCAGGTTTGAATATTTTTGGTCCTTGAAAGGTATCACGATTCTGACGGGATCATTCCGGTTTGGAGGAAGTACTGCATTTCGTTGAAGGCGTGCAATGGAATCCTGCATGGTGGACTCTATCAACTTCGACGGGTAACGTAAATGCTGAAACAACTGTCTTAAACGATCACATTCTTCCGAAAAGTGAGCATCATTTGAGGATAGTCGGTGTGTACGATTCAACATAGTGGTTATTAGTGATTTCTTGTATCTTCTGTCAACATGGCTTTCGTGATGTAGTAGGAGGGCCGTGTTTGTTGGTTTCACGTAAACCTTTGTTTGCAAACCACCATTTTTTCTGATAATTTCCATTCCCAGGAATAGAAACTTACCGTCTTCTACCTGCATGGTGAACATGAGAGATGGGTGGGAATTGTTGGGCGTTGACAGGAAATCTTTAGTTCCAATCAAGCCCTTTTGTTTAGTGATGGTGTCATCGACATGGTGTCATTCGGGCATAAATAATCATGACTTCAGGGGGGTGGAACGCCCTACGGGCTTTCTAGGGAGGTAAGGAAGCCCTGCGGGTTCCCTGAGGGGCTTAAGACTGAATAATACTGTGTTGAATATTTAATGAGGCGGCATTCCTTTGTACTCCATATGAGGGGGTACCACTACTAATATTTGTATTTGTATAATATATAATATTATACAAATAACCAAAATACTGACAAAATTGTCCAAGTCAGTTGGCATCTGAAACACAGAGTATTAAAAATATATATATATATATATATTCACTTTTACCGAAGATGAGATGGCACACACTCACGCATCCGCTAACCCACACACTCATCACTCACACATTCATCCACGCACCACTTTACCCGTGTGTGTGTATCAACAATTACCAAATGTGCAATTATTTACATACATTTGGCTATTTGAAAACACATTAGCTATCTTACCAATTCGAAAGTGTGCAGTTAACAAATATATAACAAACAAATATATATAATATTATACAGATAAAAAAAAATACTAAGAAAATTGTCCTGGTCAGTTGGCATCTAAAACACAGTGTATTAAAGATTTATCATATATATATTTATAAAATAAGCAAAGTACTACGCGAGCGCTGATTGGTCGGTTAGCATGTTTATCTCAGAGTATATAAACACGGCTTTTTCCCGCACTTTTTTCACTGTGGTATAATTTTTTAAAACTTTAACACTAAGCCTGATATTTTATAAAAGAAATATAAACTTGTTTTCTCTGTGTTTATATACTCTGATATAAACAATTGGGATGTTGCTCGACTTTCGCAAAGCTAAAAAACACTCGCCTACGGCTCGTGTTTTTATTACGCTTTTCGAAAGTCTTGCAACAACCCGCGTGTTTATATCAGAGT
>JAOBAZ010299048.1:0-14032 GCA_026546875.1 Pteroeides caledonicum
ATAATCTATTAAAAGCAAGCAAGCGTGTTTACATAACTCAATAGAAACACGGGAATTTTTCGACCCCACAACAAGGAAGGAAACAAACTTATATAATTTTGTGATTCAAAAACGTTCAATATTAAGTCACAATTAGGTTGAAAACTCATCCCAAAAACAGCAATGTTTGCTAACCTAGCAACAAACGATTTAGACAAGTCATTAGACTCACCACAATCCAGCGGTCTCAAAATTAATTTCCATACGTTTGTTCCTACGGGGGGAGGGGAAGGGTTGAGAAATATGACCACAATGAATTTTTGAAAAGAATGCATAATTTCCTCATTATATCTAATACCACCCCCCATAGAAACAGCATAATTTAAGGAAATTTCCTTAAAAAGTGAGAACAGTGCCACAATCTTCATTTAACTACAAAATATAATCGCTGTGATAACAGGTCGGCTTACTCTAACGTTCTCAGAAAATTCTATGTGACGCTGAAGGCAAAAATTAAAGAAGTCAAAGAAAACAAACCTGTCATTACCGTCCAAGATATAAACGCTTGTGTCAACCCACGGGAAAAAAATACGAAATAAATGTGCTGTTAAAACTTGTTTCATGATATTTCATTTACTGTTAATTAACTGTTTAACCATAATTCCTTTCGAAAAATCTTATATACAATTTAACTAAGTTGAACAAACTTGACACTTGTCTTTCTGCTCTGTTAGTTTTTAACACAGCACTCGGCACTCGTCGGTTACATGCCCGAGTAATGAGAATTGATCTTTTATTCGCATTAATAAATTAATTTTGTTTGGTTTTGTAATTGCTTTTAACATGTTATTTTATAAAAGAGAAAGAAAACGTCTTTCCCGTGTTTCTATTTCTAGAAATTTTAAAATTAAAGGAGATAGAAAACGTCTTACAGTGTTTTTTATTACTCGAGGCGCGATTTAGTATAAATTTTCAGGTGAAAATTACAAGTATTAAGCCGTGGAGTGTGTAGATGACCGTTAGTATTGCAGGCTCATTATGAATATATAAGAGCTGCATCCATTCTATTGAGATGAGACTTCAGATGTATGTACATGCGAACAGTCATTTGTAAGTAACTTAGTCAAAGTTAATTTATATAATACACATAAAACCACATGGTGTCAGGTGTGGGATTCCTAGACATTGATGGCCGACTCGTTTAGAAAACCCGAATACCACACTTCTCGCGTTACATGGCCACGACAGACGTTTCAGATTTAATTGTGGGTCAACCCTTACAAAAAAATCCACATTATTTCATAATATGAAACGGTTCCATTTTTATATATGAAGTTAGTTTGAGGTGCTTAGAAGGGTATATTCACATTGAAACTCTAAACCCCAGTTGGCGTTAAGTGATTGGAAAGTGGGCTGTGTTTGTATTAGCCAGACAAAAGATTAACTCATTTATTTTGCTAGGTACGTTGCTATGGGTGTCACGTTTCAAAACGATATGAAAATAAAACAATTGACAACCTCCTTTTTGCATCATTTAAACTCTTACTACAAAATGAAAGGATTTACGAAAAAGCACTCTTCATAAGCACTTTAATATATATAAAAAAAATTCAGTTTCATATATAAAATGGATCTTGGAATATTGCATTTAATATATAAGCGTTGGTGATTCCATATACATAAAAAAGGGATGTTTCATGGATGAAAATGTTCGAAATATACGGCATAACAGGTGAAATTTTTGAAAGTGAAATAAAATTCTTTGCGTGCTCGAAACTACCTCACGGCCAACCGAGAAATACGGTTTTGAATCCATACAAAATCTCAACTGTTCTGTGTATTGTACTACTCATTGTAAGTTATTTATTTAGAATTTACCCCAAAATATTTTTCCGGATCGCCATTTGTTGGCGTACTGCAAGGTGTAATAGCAATAGCAAAGCATGGTGGGTGGCACTCCTTTTTAATAAACGTGGCAAATACATAGTAAAAACGTTCTGAATGTTTTTGAATGTCTTAGTAGCCAGAAATATTTTTTTCAGAAACTCAGAAACAATAACTTACACTCACGCGACAGGAATAAAGCATTCCAATCCTTATACTGCGATTTTAAGTCAAACACTTCGAGGCTGAGACAGAAGTTATATTGGGAGAAATATATTTTATCTTTTGTAAAAACAAATTTAGCTTAAAGCGCTCCAAATATTGCCAAATAAAGATATTTCATACAAAAACGTATTTCTCTCTTATCAACTGCTTTTTATTTGCGTTGAAAGAGAGCTTCATGACGGTTGGTATCTTAATTGGAGCATACAAGACGTCTTGGGCTTGTGAGCTGCAAGATGGCCAGCTTAATCATGTTAAATCTTTTAAGAGACAAAAAAGTGTGCATGTCATTTTCAGAAGTGCAGAACGTCTTCCAGCTGTAGAAGACATTTTGAGCACCTCTTTACACTAAAAACCTGCATACAATACAATGGAAAAAATCCATGCGCGTACCATACCGTATATGAAGTTATTTATGTGTTTAAGCACATTAACTTCACTTGAAATGCAATCTGTGTGACTCTAAAAAATTTTAATACAAAATACACAGTACAAAATGAACGAAAACACTGTGAATAATAAACATTGTTGTTAATAAATTCCATATAACTATTTTTCTGTGTATTTAAATTGGGCTTTTGAATAGCCCGATTGTATAACCCAATGTATTTGAAATAAGCTCTAACAACCAGAAGAGGTTTTGGAAGGCAGGGAGATTTTGTTTCTATATTTAAAAACACAAACACATATGAACACTTTGATTATCCTACCAACACTATTCTAATTACAACCTGACGAATCGTTAGATTTAAATTATTTTGTTATTTCAAAAATAAATCTAGTCTATAGTCCACCATGATGCTAAAATGCTTTTAATATAGCATTAATGCATGTGAATTTTAGTAATATTTAGTTAATGGATAAAATGTATTATCATTATTTCAATAGCTATATAAAACTGCTAGATTATTTTTGTATTTTGCTCTTTTAATGTTTTGTTAATCTTTTTTTGCTTACTCTAGTAAGATCTTCTTGTGGTTCTAAAAGGTCTTTATAAATAAATCAACAATGTATTACGTTATCGGTATCTTGCACTGCAAAATTTATTAATCTTTTTTCAAGAAAAAAAATCCTTATTTCAAGGATAATTTTCCTTAAAACATAATAAATTATCTCGCCCCTTCTACAAGACAATTAATTATCCTGATAAAATTTCTTTAAAGATATTTTTCCTTAAAATAAAGACCGATGCAATTAAAATTTCTTCAGTGTGTCACGGTGATTGGCTAAAAAGTTGTTTGGCGTCTTCCCTGGAAAATGATTATAGTAATTACAAAAGTAGGCCACTTACATCGAACGTTATTTTGCATTTATTCGCTCAAATCACAAGATGGCCTCTTCAGATTTGGAAGGTTATTTTATAAGATGATCAAAGGAACAAATCTAGAAAAGGCTTCATTCTTTCGTTTCTTAAATTTCTTTGTACTGATTTTCGGAGAAAAACGTGCACAAGTAAAATACATCTTATAGCATAGATTTGAGGGCAGAAATAACAGTATAAGCAGTAATCAAGCGAAACTGGTGAAATCGAAGTTGTGATTTTGAGTTTTGTTTTTTGGATTTTTGACAAGTTCGTCTCTTTATATTGATGATAGGAGATGAGTTGTCTATAGATTCCAAAGTATCTAAAGCAATTAAGTTGAATTTGCATGTTGGGTACGCTGCGCTCTACAAGTTATTCTGTACCCTTTGGCGTAAAATGTGAAAGGTAATATTAAACAACCGCTAGTGACTTGGAAATAGAAGCGATCGATACTACTCGATAGAACGCTATTCTTTGTTTTCCTGTCGCCAAGCTGACTGAAGCAGGCGCTTTTAGTGTTCTGTTGTGTCTGAAGCCAGAACATTTCAATTTCCATAAAAAAAGAAGGGAGCAAGAAGTCTAATACAAAATAGTCAAAGCACTGCAAATGATAAACAACAACCCTAAATACTTATAAACATATTTTTCGTGTACCTAAATGGAATTTTTCAAAGAGGTCGATTCAATTACAATTTTTGGATTTCAACCAAGCAATGCAAGTCAACATAGGATTAAAAATAACCCGACAGCTTTTGTTTATGACGATATGTGCGAAGTCTACCAGGTGAACAAAACGTTTTTATTACAGCAAGGAAAGACAGTATTCGGATGCAATATTCGTCGTGATATTAAAATGTTTTTTAACCTCACATAGGTATTATTTTAGTCTGCAGTATAATTTGACCTTTACGGGCGTAAACATGTTTTTGGCCTTGATAAGGGTCAAAAACATACCCAAGAACATCAACTCTATTACTATTATTATTACTTTAAAGGGCATTTTAAGAAAAAATATGGTGATTAAATATATGTTATTCAGCGTTAAAAAAACCGTACTCCCTAAATTTGCTTTCAGCCCGCGAGCTAAAATGTATTTTAGCTTGGCAAATTTATCGTTTTAGAACGCAAAATACCGCAATGCCTGCTCAAGTTATTATAATATATATTATTTTACTACCATAACACTATATATAAGGCTTCCTGTAGGTCTATAACGCGTCGCATTTTAGCCAACTGAACGAGACAATCTTTTGTCTTGCTTAACGATAACTGTCCAATTATTACTTCCAGAAATTTTGTTTAGGCTGCATGCAACATGTTGTTGTCTGTAATCTGAATCATTCAATGGAACATAGTAGGCTGTATGGCTACGTTGCACATTTCATGAATATGTATCAAACGTAATGCTTTCCGTGCTCTCCACGCCCATTTTAATAAATGGTCGAGAAATTCAGATTTCGGTTTTGAATAGTTTTTTTTTGAAGCTATGAAACAATAATTTATAACCAAAAGCCAAATACTTCGAGAATGATTCAAAAGTTATTGTTGATTAAGTTAGTTATTGCTTGAACAATATTGGGAGAAATGATTTTTATTTTGGTTAATGTGCGACCTAACATGCCAAGGGAAACCTTAATTCAAAAAGATATATTTCTTAGGATGCTCCAGTTTTAGCGTAGTAAAGATATGTCGTGCATAAACATTTTGTCCTATCAACTTCTTTTTAGTTGCGTAAAAGGAAAGGTTAAACTGCTGGATTAAATTTACGGCGGCCGACATTTTAATTGGCGCGCAACAGGTGTGGGATATGAGAGCTTTAAGCTCTCCAGTTTAACAATGTTTAAGCTTTTAAGTTTAACAATGTTTAAGCTTTAAAAAAGGCTGCTTGCCATTTCACAAATGTAGCATCCTTTTCTGCTGTAGTAAAGACATTTGTACTAACACATTCTGTACATCAACAGCTTTCATAGAATAAAGTAAATTAAAACCAGTCATCAAACAACATAAAGTTATATTTTTCTACACATAAATTCACTTGACATTCAGTCTTTCTAAAGCCAGAAAATGTAATTTTTTTGTGGGGGAAGTTTGGTACTTACAAAATAAGCTAAAACAATGTGATAATAAACAAAAAAGTTACAGTGATAAAGTGCATAAAATATTCAGAATATGTGGAGCAACTTTCTCCCATGTATATAAATAAGGTTTTTAAAAACCAATAAACGGTTTGGGATGGCTTGGAGTAACTTTAAAGTACACTGCGGATAAAGCCCGCGGTAGTCAGATTAAAAATATCTAATAAGAGAAAAAGAAAAAGGAGCCGAAGAGTGCGTACGAGTAAGACATCCTTAATAGAAAAAACTTTACAAAACTTATACCTTGTGGAATTTGTGTGTTGATAGCGGTGCACGTTGCTTTCCCCAATATTTCTAATATTTTCCACAAGGCAAACAACCGTTAATTAATATCTTTATTCAAAAATGTGTAAGAAGACTAGTTTTGGGAATTTCAGTGCTTAAACACTATCCACGAGTGCGTGGCATGCACAATTAATTTTTTGCATGGCAAACAATTTAAAAAAAATGTTTCCATCAGATTTCAACATATGAATTAATAATTTCCCATACGAATATGAAACAATTTTTTTTGACATTTTACATCCATCAAAACTATCAAGCACTATGTCCTTCAACGTGGCACCCATTTTCTCAAAACAAAGTTTGTACATATTGCGCACATTTATGTCATGAAAACTTATTTAAAATCTTGTGAATTGATTGACTTGAATCACAGCCGGAGTATAGTGAGGAACAGTACTAGAAAGTTTCAAGTTTCTGTGCTCGCGTACATCTGATGAAACTCCATGTTCTACACAATAAGCACACTGAACTGGCTGGCAGCCTTGCCTTCTAGCCAGATATTTTCATACTTATATTTGCTTAACAATACTAGGACACGTTCTGTTGCTATGTTCTAAGACTGCTCACATAAAGTTTTTATTTCGTTTCTTCAATAAGGGGGATTGTCATCATCCATTAAATTTACATACAAGAAACCAGAGTAACTTCACATGGACAAAGAAAGCATCAGTTATATAAAAAGTCCAAATAGACATTTTGTAGATATAATGAATACCTTCCTTTCATTTTAATGCGTCTCTTTTTCACCAGCACGCAAAGTTGGTCAGTATTTTACTGTTATGTGTGTTTTCCTCTTGGTAAATAAAGTTGTCTAAACTAATCTAAACAAATCTAATGTAATCTAGTCTAATTTAAAACAATATTACGAGGTTTGTTTCATCTCACGTCGAGCTAGTCGTCATTTATAAAGAACATATACCACTATATACCGTAACAGCTGGTTCTTGTAGGTGGATAGCGCAAATATAAGCGCATTGCATTTCAGCTAAAATCATTAGTAGCTACAAATTCAACAAATCTAAAACAAGTGGAATGTCTGTGTAAACACATAAATTGACGATTAAATGTTGCCTAGGCTGCAACACGTTTTTCCTATCATTTCGATATATTGCCATAGCCACATTAACGAAATACGTTGTTTAGCTAGGTTGCACATCTAAACAAATTCGGGAAACACCCAAATATGAAAATTTTCCGAAATTTGCACCTTAGGAAATTTATCGGAGTTAAAACACCGGTTTCTATTTATTTACGAGCATATTAAACCAGCACAGTGTAATTGTTATTCAGTAAGTGTATACTAATATTTTCCAAATGTATAGTTAAAGTGTTAACAGCATTTGTTTGAATAACGGACTGGAGGTTACCATTTGAAAAAAAATAGTTACCAATAAAATAAACTTTTATTTGTATGTTGTCTACCTCAGTATGTTGTTAAATCATTTCAAAGTATTATTTGCTTTTTAAAATTTCCCGAGTCAAACAACAATACCAAACCTAAAATTCTAAGTCAGATCACCAAAGTAATTACACCATTATGTTTAAAACTGGCGAGGGTTAGACGTATGTTTTATGTTTAAAATCTTGTGTGTCATTCTAAATTGTATCCAAATTGCCATATTCAGCATACTTAAACTTAAAACAAATACAATTATGTCAGTTAAAAGACATTGCAGGGATTTCTAGTTAATGTTTCAAAGTAGTACCTAGATAAGCTGCTGAGCAAATCCATAACTGTGCTTGCCTAAATCTGCCTATTTATCCGCTTCCGTACTATACGCAAGCTAACCAAAGGGACACCTTGGTCTAAGTTAGTGTTTTGTTTTGCCTGATACCATAAAATTATAATTTTCGTGAAAATAGTAATAAGAGTTAAAGCACTGCGAATAGAACGCACAAGAATTATTAACAAATTGAACAAAATGAGGAATATTTGGAAAAGAAGTTTTTCGGCGTTTTTAAATGATTTGTTTAATAAATCCACGCGTATCAAACGATATGTATGAAATACACTTTTCAAATCAACAATTTTTGGAAGGCAGGTAAATTTTGTTTATAATGGTGTCTGCCATGAGGTGGACTAATTGTTTTTGTTCAAACAATTTCTTAGCAAGAAAATCCGTTTTTCTTTTGTAGTGCATACACACGCATATGGTGTTCTTACTCAACAAATTTCAAGCAAAATCAAATCGAGGAAAGGCGATCATATAGAACCATCATTAACTAAGTTTTTATATTTTAGAGCCGTATATGATAACTTTAATAAATATAATTAATGTATAAAATGTAAAAGTAGCTATGACTGTAGCTTTAGATGCTAGGTAATTTGTTTAGTGTTTTGTTTATGTTTCCGTCTTGCCCCATTTGTAAGATATTCCTCCTCGAGGCTGTTTTATCAAGGCTTAAGTATTTGGAATAATTGTGTATTAAAAGGTATGAACTTATTGCAATAGCGATATTTATGTTATGCAAATTTGCTTTTCTTGAATGCGTGCCGATGATAGGCTATAATATTGTTAGGCGTGTTTGCTCTGAAATGAATAGAAGGCTACAAAAATAGAGCGAATTATCGTAAAGCGTCATTTTTCATTTGACATTCAAGCAGAAGGTGAAAATCAGCTAGTCCAAAATTCGTAAAGAGGCAAGGTGAGAAAACGTTTGTGCTAATTTGGTTTAGAATTGGCAGCTTATCGGAGCATGCTAAAGTGCAAGATAAAGTTTCATTCTTTCTTTCTTTCTCTTTGCAGTGATTCTTCTGCGTTAACGTACACAAGAAAATAACATATAGCGACTTTCATGGCAAAACTGAGTAATCAAACAAAAAGTTTAAACAACTTTTCACAGTTTTACGTTGAATTCCTTAATTTATATTGTACCGCTAATCTTTAGTTGAAAATACGCCATTTTTCGAAATTTTTTCATCTTATATTTTATCTTTTCATGTTAATACGACTATACGCTGTCCAGTGTTCAATACAATACGATACGACAAGTTTCACTAATTCTCCTAATAATGAATTCTTAGAACTGATTTGGAAATCGTAGGTAGTGAATGGTATTATTCGAGGCATTTTTCTGACTTGATGTTAAATTTTTCGTTCTTTTTAATTGCAATTTTTTTTGTAATTTCTCATAAGCTATGCCTAGATCTAACAGCCCTAAATTAAAAAACACTTCTTAGCCGTGACTGTTTTCCATCTAGAGGTTCTCGTTTTGACTCGGGTTTAACAAAAATTACTTGAATTTTTTTGGAGCTTCAAATTAAAATAAGTAGGACAGGTAGCCATAATAAAGAAATTGTAATATAATATTAACTTTGTAATTGTTATTGTATTATAAAATTGAATAATATATTATTATATAATATTATTTTATGCATGGCTTCTTGGAGCTTTTGCATGACTAGTAAAAATGTTTTGGGTTAGATAAGTTTTAAATATAAGCTATGAAATTGTTGGACAGGAACACTATGCATGAATGAGTTAAACGCGACAGGGTTGTCCAACGCTCCTGTTTTCACGTCAGTTCCTATGTTCTCCCCTCATCCTCTGATTCTTGTCTCTCTCTTTTAAACGAGTAACTCTATGTCGTCCTTGATCTTTCTAAATTATTGGCATCGGGCACTTCAAAGAAAATTTTCACCAACTACACTTTCGAGCAATCTAACCCTATTGTACACATTCTTCAAAAGGGGATGATACTTTTTTATCAATTTGTAAATGTTTGTTTCATGTTTCTCTTTGTCACATTGTGTCTAAATTATACGACCAGCTATTTTTAGCCAAGAAAACTTGCAATATAATTATTTTTTAGGAATTAAAAATGAGTTGGTCAATTATCATGATGTTTGCTATTTTGGGGCTAAAGTTTACAGAAGCGGCTGCGGCCAATAAACGTAAGTGAATGTTATTTTCTTCAGTTCAGTTTGCGACGTACAATCAATTGGTCAATTTAAAGCGTAATCTTACTCGAAAAGTACATAATTACTATCGTTCAAAATTTTTGCTCCAAAACATTCTAGCTGATCTGACCGTGTGTAAAAGGCCTGGATCTAGCAAGAAAATAGAAATCTTATATCTTTGCTTTTCGTTGATGAAACTTGCCGAAACTTAGTAATTATGTTTAATAAACAAAACTATAAGTCTGTCATCAATTTGGGAACAAAGTAAAGTATATTTTCAAGGGAAAATTAGCCGTTTTAATCGCAAAATGGATTTCTATTTGAACTAGTACCAGTCCTTTTCCGTGTTTTCACATCACCTGGTTTGCTAATGATTTGTCTAAAATACCAACGTTGTATTTTCCCTAGATAAATTAAATTCCATCAACCTATTCTTGCTGGTCTAAACTTGTTCTAGCTTGGGTTTGAGGACAGATTTAGTTGTCCAGTACTTTCATGTTAGAGCAATGTTGTTTACGTACTTTCGGCTAAATATCGAAATGGAGCCAGCGACGCCATCATGAATTTTGCCTCGTATAGGACTGCAACAAATTTTATATGAGAAATTTAAGTGAGTATTTCTTAAATACCTGTGAATAATTTGAAGAGATCATACCTACAGATAACATGTATAAAATTAATCTGATATATAGTAGAATTACGTTGGCAATAACCTTTTAAAGTCCAGGCTTTCCACATTGACAGATAGATAATATACCCGTCTAGTCTTAAAAATTAAGAAAATCTCAAACAAAGAGGCAAACAAAAATGAAAGACCATGACATGTTTACATTTATTATTTTAACACGCACACCGTCACATTATGTTATAGGCAATCCATATAATAAAAGAAAATTAATGACGTTGTAGCCACGTACTCCTGTTTGGCGATAAGCATCGAAGCACGTAAAATCCAAGATGGCGTTGCTGGCTCCATTTCAACTTGAGGTTTTAGTAATGTCCCTCTTTCAAAAAAGTATTGATTAGATCTCAGGTTGGCGTGGTAACGAGACGGCGGTGAACGAAACAACGAGAAAAATTTACCCTATCAGGTGAAACAAATACGGCTTTTTGATTGGACAATTTGAGGTCTAATACAAAAGATATCTTCGATATTAGTTGCCGCTGGATAATAATAAGTCGCGAAGTGATTCTCAAGATGGCGGCTTGACTAAGTGGTAAATTTATTAAGTTCATAATGGATTTCTCAAGTACTAAACTACCGGCTTCTCTGAACTAAACATTTGCAAATTTTTGACTTAGTAACTGCTTATTTATTAAGTGGATTTTCAAAGTGCTCCCAATGTAGCTTTTCATCCCTGGGTTTTTAAACTTAATTGGTAAACCTTTATTGAGTATATATTAATTTGATTACGGAGTATATTAATTAGACAATAAACTTCACCATTCGCTGTGGTAATTTCTCGCTTTCTCATTGCCCAAATGCGAACAGATCTTTTTTCGTATGTGTCGGTGCCCGTGCTATTTTGCTGTGAAAATACGAAACATGTGAATAAATATCGTATTTCATTGCGCCAGCATTAAATCTTTGATCCGAGATACAAAAGCGTGAATATCGTATTTCATAGTGTCATTTCCAGCGGTATTTTGTATGAAAATACAAATAAGGTCAATATTTTTATTTATTTGTAAGAATGAAAAAATAATTTTTAAATACAATTTTAAATTTTGATGAATTTGAAATATTTAAATTTGAAGAACAACTTCTCGTTGTTTGCGTATTCACTACTCTTATGCTATTTACAGCAGTTACAAAACCAACACGACACATTTTTATTAGATCATTTACTCCGGTTTCAACTCAGATAAAATTTTCCCCCAACACAAAAGCAAAAGGAAACTTCATTGTGATAAGCCTTTAACTCTAAGCAAGAGCTCACACGACAAAGAAGTCTTTCCTGTCCGCTCTATCACGTGGGAAATCTCCTGAGTGGAAGTTTGTTTATAATGAAAATGAACAAAACGAGCACAGGTTTTGCTCGTGTTACAACACAAACATTCAAATCTCTATGACTGTGAACCAATCAGAGGCACACACAGCGTCAAACAACAGGACTAAAATTCTCGACCGTAATACAATCAACGAGAAAGAAAGTATAAACAGTTGCTGTAAAATTCATTGCCAAAATTTCTAACATATAAAACATTTTTTGACAGCCGTGGCAACTTGTATTTCGAGTGGAGATCCACATATCAAAACTTTTGATGGCAGGAAGTACAGTTTCCAAGGTCACTGCGAATTTGTCCTTGCATATCATAGTGGATCATTCGCGATATTCCAAACAAATACCCCTTGTCGTGGTGACAAGGCGACCTGCCCAGAAAGCATCAGAGTGCACTTTGGTAGTTTTGTTATAGAAATATCTCCCCAAAATGTAAAAAAAGATGACCAAGACATTGAATTGCCGTTTGAAGATAAGACTACTGGTAAATACTAACATCCATATTGTAATTAAGCATAGAATTATAGTTTATGCCCATATGTGTGCGTACGAGTTATAAAACTCCTGCACACACAACTTTACAACTTTGACGGTATTTATAAGTAAGGTTTGCTTTTCATTTTACATTGATTAAACACTATTCTTTTGCTTTCCCGTGCCAATGTGCTGCGATTGACTCGAAGTTTATGGCCCAGTACTGGTGACGAGCTCAACCCACATTCGAAGTAAGAACGAAGACCAGTGTTGTTCACGCTGACAATGCAAATTTGTTCAGATGCTCCTTCACGTGAAAAACCACGTAACTCAGTTAAAACATTTTTGAGCAAATCTAGCCACAGTGTACAGGTATTTACAGAAGTAAACCAAGCAGGTGGTCTGTTGTTATATCAGAAACAAGCCAAGCAGTTATGCTTGAATCACAAACTGAGCATTCTCCGTACTGAAATGCCTGATGGGTATACTGCGAATGCCGCACGGTATAGACGATCGGTACGAGATCGCTTTATCTTCGCTAATTGTCGCTGTCTACAAACATAGACGCTTCAGCGTACACAATAAAACAAACGAACGAAGAACGAGTGAGTTTTACAATACGAAACAACGAATAAATGAAAATTGCACAAAGCACTTTCCATGATGTTTTCGATTTAGTATAGACATGATGAGATATAATATTGCTTTTAAAACTTTTTTATTTGAGTAAACTATAAGCTGTACACTGTTCTATGACTTGTATAAAAAATTAAACAAGAAAAACAGATGCATTTCAACCAATACTGGAATTCAGTCCCTCAACTACGAAAGCATACAGTGAAAAAACATCGTTGGGCGAACAATGTTTTTTTCACTGTGTATTTTGTAGTTGAGAATCGTTGATTTCACAGTGCAAAAACGTGATCCCGTTTCGTTATTGGCGGAAACCAGTAAATCAACAATAATTTACAAAATAGCTTTGTGATGAGTATCACTTAATATGTATGTAATAATATCAAATATAAAAAAACAGGACTGAGGAACGGCGAGCCGTTCTTCAGCCCTCGCTCAACTAGAGTCCCCCCCAATGTATGGAAAGTTTAACTCGGATCTTTTTCTACACCTCTTTCTGAAATTGCTTTATTCTCTTTTCTTCTCAAAGTAGTTTTTGAGTAAATAACTATACTGGTTTAGGTCGCAATCTCAGGTTGAAATGTTCCTAGCCGAACTGAGGTGGACTGTATATAAGAATGTGTAAATTTTTTTGTCAAAACGTACAGTTAAATACTGCAAATGAGTTCTTGTCTAAATTTTAAACTGTTTTCATATAGGTATAAAAATTAAAAAAAGTGGTTCCACAATACAACTTGACTGGCACAAGCATACAGTGAAATTCGTTGGGAAACATAAAGTTGAAATCGAACTGTTAGATTCTTCTGATAAGTCCAGAATGTTGGGTCTCTGTGGATATTTCAACGGAAACCCTGCTGATGACTTCCTCACCCATGAAGGCAATTTTGAAAACAATATTGACGGCTTTGTAAATGTTTGGCAAACCAGCAAAACATGCCACTGTAAGTTGTTCCTTAATTATACTTTTTAGATTACTCACTGTATATCAGCTCATATACGGTGAGTAGTAAAAACACCGAAGCATTAACCATGTTAATTAAATTATTTAATGATGAAATAAAATTTTTCTTTTATAATAGTGTTAACTACATGAGCTGATAGCCGACTCGGCAAATGGTATAACTGTTATATATATATGCTAAACGGGCTCATGTAAACAGCCCCAAATGTAACATTTGAACCAGGGATTTGGACGGAGTGACTGCAACGACGG
>JAOBAZ010299270.1:0-14010 GCA_026546875.1 Pteroeides caledonicum
GATCTAAATATATGTTAAAATATAATTTAATATTTCAGTATGGTACATTTGTTGACACCAGAGGTCTCATCTCTCTTTTCCGAAAAAGCATTGGTAGTTATTGAAACAACAAAGTAGGTGAAACTGTTATTTCCATTTACTCATTTTAACTTATTTTTATAAATATTATCTTTTGATATTTAAGAACGATAATTTTGGCAGTGAGAATTCTATAAAATAACCGAATAAGTCGTACCGTTTCTTAGGTTTATGCTTGACTTGAAAGAAGAACAAAACAGAGAGTATTTGAAGAAAGTCAATGCAATGGCCGAGAGAGCTGGTTGTAAAGTTAGTATGTGAAAATATATTGTTTATTTTGTTTTATACCTAATAACAATATAGACATTGCTTGTAACTATTGTACTTTATTTGATTTATAGCCAATGAAGGTCGAAGAATCGATTGATGATTCATTTGTTTATTACAGCGTAAAAAATTGATACATATAAATCATTGTTATATAAATGACTGTAAAAACACCGGAGGTTCACATGAATCGGGCTACAGGCCAGGCCAAAATATGTCACGAAAATCTCCCTTAAGCAATAAGATAACTATTTCAACCAACTTTGTACTTATTTCCCATCTAAACTATACCATTTTCACAATTCAAATTTATTTTGGTTGTATTTTGAATACATAATACGATTTCAAACAAACGAGTCAGCCTGGTTGACCGGTCTATATAGTCTGGTAAATGTGAGAAGCCTTCAAGAACGGTTGTAAATATTTTTTTAAATAATCTTGTACAATAAAATATAGATGTTTCCTGAGTTTGGGAGAGTCGTACTTAAGTACTTAGCTAGATTTGTTTCTTGAACAAAAAATATAACCGTTTGAACTACGTGTAAAACGCCAGACCTTTAGCTACCAGTATTGTTCTAACTGGTTGTAATTTAAATAACTGAGCTTGTACCAATTCACGATACGCCAAATACTGATCACAGAGTGCATACAAATTAGGTTTCAAACGTCGAACGTTTTATGTGCCGAGTGCATCACAAACAATAGATCTGGAATCGTTGGAACTGATTATTGTTCTCAATCTATTCAACTCGGAAAAAGTTTGACGTTTGAAACGGGGCTTAAAAAGCCATCTTTTTTGCGTTATACTTATCTCCCAATGGGAATTAAAACAAGCTTCTAACATACAGCAGAAAAAAATTAGTACCTATTCAAATTAGAACAATAGGACGATTTCCAAAGGTCTGTTTTTTCGTACACCTTGGACGGTTAAGTAATTTGAATTTCTATACAAATGAACAACCAATAAAAATGCATAAAAATACGTTGAATTAAAACTGATTGGTCAAATCAAAACACGTGAAATCACGTGGAGTTTTTTAAACTTTTTACTAATGGTACATGAATTTAACCGCTCCGCGTTAGTTGGTACGTTACGTTCGTCGAAGAAGGATGTTTGGACAAGAATTCCTACACGTTGGCAAATCAACTTGAAGTCTCCCGCGTCCACTTAGTTCAAGTCAAAGAAGGACATTATCTTGTCCAAAGAGAAGACTCTGAACAGCAAATGGGTATGTCTTGTTATACTTTTTGTTCAATTACGTTCAAATATTGTTCATTCTTCTTGTGTAGCCATAAAGCACGTGTTTCGCTTCGCTTTCGCCTGTCTTGTTCAAGTCTTTCAGTATGTTTGATTTGGTTTCACTCTGTCGAAGGGAAAGTGTTTAATAGTACTAATATTGATAATATTTGTGAACTGTTAGCGAGATTTTGTCAAGGAATGTCCAGTTTGAACCGAGCTCTTTCATTTTCATCTCGTGTTAGTTCAATTTTTGTAAAACTAAGCCGTGAAAGCGGTGCTTCGCATCGTCTTTCTTATGTTCGAGTCTCTCAAAAAGATTTGAAATAAACTTGTTTCTTCTGGCAGCGTGAAAGTAAAGCAAAGCAAAACACGTGCTTCCCCTTTGTCGTTCTTGTTCGAGTCTTTCAAAAAGGTTTGGTTTCGTTGTATCGAAGGAAAAGTATTTCAAGATATACTAGCATTGGTTATAATATTGGTAAATTATTAGCGAGATTTTGTCCAGGATTTTCGAGTTTAAACCGGTCAAGTTTTCAACCTTGTACGATTTTTTATCTCGAGGTAGTACAATTATTATATGAATAAACTTGTTTCTTTTTGTTGGAGTCAAATTAAACCACCTACATTAGTTGAAATTTGTTTTAACAAGTTTTATCAGGCTTTGTGTCGAACGACCAGTGCATACAAGAAACACTCTTGTACAAATAAGTTAACTAAAAATGTATGTCGCGCTTTCCTTACGCTCTTATTACGTTGAACAAACATCTTCAGTATTAGTTTTACTGTTACTAAACCCATTATGCTGGATTTTATGATTTTCTACGTGTTCTTAAATAATGTTTAGCAATTACAATGCTAATTTGCTTCGTTTTAAAACCAACTGTTGGTCACACCTAAATTCCCTACGGAGTTTCCAAATTAGGTCAGCCACGTGTATTGAAGTTGAACTTAGTTATTAGTTTGGCGAGAGAGTTTCTTCATAAATCATTACAGTTTGATAAAATGACTGTTTTAAATGTTTTACCTCAACTTGCCGTTGTTTATATTCGTGCGAAAGACGTTGAAATCAAGAATCAAATTCCAAAACTTCATTTGTATGTCCTTATATTGACAAGCGTACTTATTAAATGAGCCAGTGGTGTGACAGCGGTTGAAATATTGGGGTAGTTGGCTAGTCGACTCGTTTGCTGTCACAATATCAACACTTCCAGTATTTCAAATGTCTCTCAATCGTATTTTAGCGCCATAGAACGGCTAAACAATTCAGCTCAGATTATGTAAACTTTGGGTTTAATATAGTTAACAATTATTTACCGAAGTGGAGAGAATAGTGTTGGATATCTATCTCCACTTTCGCTTCTCGGTAGCTATCTATCGCTATTCACCAACACTGAAGTGAACAATTGTTTTAGGATATACCATTCAAACTAGTATATAGTATATATATAGATATTCTGAGTTAGAGTAGCCAATCAAATCTCTTAAAAAGTACTAACCCGACTTAAGTGTATAATTTTGCTTAATGTTGTGTACCCATGGTACAGTATTTACAACCTTTCCAATGCTTGTTTTATTTAATAGGTGGACTGATGCTTTCTGTCAGGCACTCTGACTTCAGTGAAAGAACTCTCCCGCATTTTCTGTTAAAATTAATAAATTCAACGTGGTACCAGTCATTGTTTGGCAAGGTTTTCGACTTTTGTTTCATAAGAAAAAAACAACTTGTTGCCTCCATCAGATGTTTCTGATGCTTGGCCTTCTTGGAAAAAATTAAAAAAGTAATTTTAAGTTATAAGTATGTTGGGTTCTTATTTCACGACATAAAATATTGCTGGTCGGTAGAGTAGGGGTAGGACTTCGGGAGAAAACGAAAACGGCCGATTCGTTTTAGCCTTAAGATCTGTTCTTAGGATATTGATTATTAATGTTTTATGCCGTGAATTAGGAAGCCACCATGCTTATCCCTTTAGCACGCGCACAGGGTCAAAAGGTGAAATAATGACAAGGAAACACCAATGACCAAGAAGACAAAATGTGCTAAAGGGTTCAACTACATGAAGTACAGGAAGTCAACATTTCTAACCAGCATACATTCTTGGTGCTTGGCAAACAAAAATAAAATCTTCGTGAGTTGAAACTTTTGTGACCAATATCAGGAGTTTTGTGACGCTTGTTATATCAAGAGTTTAAAACTAAAGTGAAAACGACTGGTACAGCCTCCTTCACGTGATGTTTTGGTGAGGTTTGGCAGCTTAAATATTAAAATGTTAAGAGAAAAGCCTCCATCAGTCATTTCTTCTGATGCTTGGCAATTTGATTAAAAGTAGTTCGTGAAATATTTGCCTCCATCAGAGGATTTCCTGATGCTTGGCACTTGTGAAAAAAGTGAAAAATTAAATTTCGGGAAGTTCGTAGCTGGGAGAGATCGAACACAAGAGAAGAGATATT
Organism: Pteroeides caledonicum; assembly: GCA_026546875.1. Classification (NCBI taxonomy): domain Eukaryota; kingdom Metazoa; phylum Cnidaria; class Anthozoa; order Scleralcyonacea; family Pennatulidae; genus Pteroeides; species Pteroeides caledonicum. The sequence continues at coordinate 4,031 of JAOBAZ010299270.1, forward strand.
GAAGTAGCCGGTCACTTAGATAACGTTAAAATGGATATCAATGAAGTTTTGTGGATACCAATGAACTTTCAGGGGATTCTTGTGGATTTGAATAAACTTCAAAAGGATTTTTGTGGATTTAAATGAACTTTCGAGAACATAATGGATATTGTAACAAACATGGTGGATTTTTCTGGAGTTGGGAAAACGATATTCTGATGAAAGAAGGTTAGAGTCCTGGTGGTTAATAATAATGCATGTATAATTTGACATAATTTAGGTTTAATTTCGCATACTTTAGCATGAGCATACTTCAGTATAGTTATAATATATTAAGACTACATAAGTCGCTGGAATGGTACTTAACGTCGTGGTATCTTCGTGGTATCTTCGTGGACTCTTCATAGTATCCTTGTAAGTACTTATCGTGCATTCATTGTTTCCGTTGGGTTCTCATCTGAGTGTTATTTACTAAAATACTACCCCATTTTCGACCCGGTATTTTAGTAAATAACCCGGTGAAAACTGAACTAACGATAAATGAGCGATCTCTCTGGTAAACATCATGGAATCATCGTTGCTTCATCGTTTACGTTGGGTTCTCATCTGAGTATTATTTACTAAAATACTACCCCATTTTCGACCCGGTATTTTGGTATATAACCTGGTGGGAACTGAACTAGCGATGGACAGAAGACGTCGTGGTAATCCTCTCGCCAAGAAACAGGTGATTTAGGTTTCTTTGTTGAAATAGGTTTCGGATAAAAACTAATGCATGCTATGAACTTGGTACTCTAGGAATTTACTTCTTTTTCCTTTAAAACAAAGCCTAAAGTTAAGTTTGATAACGAAACAGTTTTACTGTTTGGTTAAGCAGTCAACTTTAACAATAAGGCGTCGTTCGTATGCTGGTGATCGAAGTAAATTCGCAGAGTTTGATACAAGGAAATGGAAAGATCATTACCTGTTCAATGTATCATGTTACCTTGAGTTGTATACTTTAGGTAAGATTAGTCTACATGACCACCAGGACTGGTTTAGAATAGTTTCAAATGCATGCTTGAATAGTATAATTGTAAAAATGTCGATATTTATGGGTTAATTAAAAAGTTAAGCCATAAATAAGTCACAAAGTACATTACGTAAAAGTTGTGTCATTGATGTGCAAGTATTGCACTATCATTGCGCACATCACAACACCTCGCGAGAATGAAGCGAAGCTTGCAGCAATAGAAAGGACGTAACAAAAGTCTCCAGCGAGCGTTCTTAAATTTCTATCGATATAGAGACGTATCTGTTCGGTGCGACAACGATTCTCGTTGATTTTCTACATTTCTTGGCGGGTTTTCCATAAATTCTAAGTTTCGGTGGTTGATATTTAGACATTTGAACAGCAGAACAAGTTGTATTACCTTGGATTTGTTTTTTGCGTTACTTTCATTACTTCTGCCCGCCCTTTAACCAAGAAGTAGTGAAAATAACAATGGAAAGAAATTTAAGGCAACCCTCCCTGTTCTCCTATTTAAGTGTTTTAACTATCTCTCACTGTTTCTTACAATTTATGTCCACATGGCGAACTCGAAGTGAATGAAAAAAGATACTGCTTGTTAGCGCATCTTGTCATCGATATAGAGACGTATCTGTTCGGTGCGACAACGATTCTCGTTGATTTTCTTCATTTCTCGGCGGGTTTTTCCATAAATTCTAAGTTTCGGTGGTTGATATTTAGACATTTGAACAGCAGAACAAGTTGTATTACCTTGGATTTGTTTTTTGCGTTACTTTCATTACTTCTGCCCGCCCTTTAACCAAGAAGTAGTGAAAATAACAATGGAAAGAAATTTAAGGCAACCCTCCCTGTTCTCCTATTTGAGTGTTTTAACTATCTCTTACTGTTCCTTACAATTTATGTCCACATGGCGAACTCGAAATGAATGAACAAAGCTACTGCATGTTAGCGCATCAAAAATTGTTGCAAACAATTTTTTTTTACTGTATTTGTTTAATTTGTCAAATTAAACCAATAAGTTTTGCAACGCTTGGCAAAAAAGCTCCTATGCATAAAAAGCAATTAAGCGCTCGAGAATAAATTCCAACGGCTTGCGTTTGCGGTTTGATGTTTATCGTTGATTAAATTCAAAACTGAAACTCCGTATTCAGCCTCGTTGTCCGGAACGTCTAACTTCACATACAAGGCTTCGGTGGAAATAATCGGTTAATTTTCGGTATCTTCCGGTTAATTCCGACCATATAACAATAGCTGTCATCCGTTTCAAGTGTAAAACTAAATTGCCATTTTCATACGTGACCATTTCAGCCTCCATCAGACGTTTCTGATGCTTGGCAGGTATAAGTTAGCTTTGATATAGAAATGAGGTGTAAGTTTGAAGTATGTTGCGTTGTAGTTCCGTGACATGAAATAATTCCAGCTGATAGACTGGGGTGGAACTCTGGGATAAAACGAAAACGGCCGATTCATTTTATCCTTAGGATCTGCCAAAGGATACCACTCTTATTATTTGGTGCCATGAAATACTAACATAATATACTTGGCTTTAACGCTTAGGATTCCGTTGACATAATGAAACAAAGTACAGCAGTATAAAATAAGTTAAGTTAGTCACTTCATGTTTACGTTGTGTACTTCGTTTCAACAAACTTAGCTAGAATTATCATCACGAAGACAGCAGAACTCGAAAAAGCTTGAAGAGCAAGCATAAGCGTTAAAGCAAAAAAATGGCAAATACAACTTAATACTTAAGCTTATTTTATAGACAAACCTACTTCACATCACATTCTTAAGGCCACAGTAAGAGGTTAGGGAACGCACACATATCGTAACCGTTTGCTTTAACCTCCAACAGCTTGCTGCAGCATGGGATGGAGAACACGGTCCAGTATTTTCGCCAACGCTTTGGTTTTTCTGGTTTACGTGTCCGGCTCAGCAAAACTAGTTGTATTAGTTAGGAGAAAATTTCGCTCATATACATGGCAGGTCACTTTCGACCATTGTATGGCGGGAAGAAACAAAGTGCGTCCATGATGGAACACTATTGTTACTGGGTTTAATTCCTGGTACGCACTATCCGTGTATATTATACATTCAGTCATTGTCTATCAAAAACCCTGCCTTCAGATTGGCTACTCAACCGTTGGCTATTTGTTATAGAGAATGGTCGAAAAAATGTCAGCAAACTAGAGCCAACTGCGGTCAATTTCCATCACTTTACATAAGAAAAACTGTTTTTCTAGCGTGGAACTGAATGTATACTAAAACAGTTAGACAACTCGTCCTTGTTGTCCATGGCGATAGTCAACTGGCGCTGCGCCCTCGTTGACAACTCGGACTCGTTGTCTAATTGTTAAAGTGTTGAAGCTGCAGCCGTTGGGCAGCATAAAAGCCGATATTTCTCAGATTTTCCATCGGGCGTTGTTGGCCTTGGATCTCGCCATGTAGTTGTACAAATTATACTATATATCCTCGCAAACAATATTAAGAAAGTGGGTTGAATTTATTTAACAAATAGATTGGATTTTGCCGTGCGTGTGTACCGTAATAGATCACAGGTGATGTCATAGCGTATAAAGGATTGTTGAAGCGCGTGCTTCCGTACGCTGATTGGATTATCGCTATATGACGTCACTAATTATTCTCATTTGTTACTTATGACGTTCTAATAACGGTAACCAAACAAGTTAGCGTCTCAAAAAAAAAAAAATTTGTATAAAAAAGTGCAATGGAGGAAAAGGTCTCGTGGATCAAGCGCCCACGTTCTATGGAAAGTTTATTACATCCAAATTATGAATGTGATAATGGAAGATTTGAGTTAGGTTTACCACATATCAGACCAGCATGGTTGAAAGATGAGTCGATCAAAAGTTTGGATTGCAAGTTTCCCATGGTTCCTGCTCCTGAAGGAACTATTGTACTTTATACAACACCTCTGGGAGAAAAGGTTTGTAAGAAGTTTAGATTTTGTTGGTGTTGGTTAGCTCCTTAACCAACTCGTACGCTTTGTGACAACTTCTAGGGAACTTGTCTGCTCACTAACTAGGATGAACACAACAAATCATAGGAAAACGCGTGAATTTTTGCTGAAAACCGAGGCGAAGCCAGGGTTTTTAGACAAATGTCGAGGTGTTCAGATATGTTGATCAAACACACTTTTGAGTGTATGATATAGCATCTTAAACGAACCAGTATTTTAAAAGAAAATCGAGGAGAAAGTTGGCTTCATCTGAGTATCCAAACAAGGATATAGTGCTGAATTTTTTTATTCTTGGTTCATGATTTATTGATAATATGAGTTTGCGCTACACCAATGACCAGCGACAGTGTAAATTGCCAATTTAGGCGACCAGTTTGAACTAGGATGAAAATGTTTATGATTATGATAAGATTACGATTATGACGCCGTGTGAAGCAAACTTTATAAAACTGTACAAAAAAAATACCGTAAACATTTCTTTTTTATTTTGTAGCTTTGGAAAAATTCGGCAAAAAAGGAGTTTGATTTGACAGATCCTCTTCGTCCTAGTCTTTCTTATAATTATTTACATGATGAACATCTTAAATATTATTTTCGTTCAGACGATATTAGAAAAAGACTTAAAGATGAAGGTAAGAGAATACCTACGGAAAAATGTTGGAAGTGGCGTCATGTGATTTATGACGTCACCAGATAAGACCATATGTGGACATTCCTGTAGTCTAAACGATCCGTAATAGACTCCTTGCACTCACTGACCCAGAGCAACAATTTACATTTATCATAATGGGACTAGGTTTATTATTCCACTTCATGAGTACGTGGTTCCTTCAGGTATTGTTAAACGCGCGCGGCAATTTTTTAGTGCAACTTGTCTTTCGGGAAAAATTTGCTGCGCGACACAAGTTGCATGGAAAGATGTTACACATGCCATCATGAATGGATCTTATCGAAATTTCTTGCAGAAAGTAGAACTAAATCCAACTTATTGTGCAACTTGCAACTTTAAAAATCAAGTTGCACAAAGAGGTGTAATACGTTAAAAAAAACGCCGTACAACTTGCAACAAATTTTTTCGCGACACAAGTTGCATCAAAAATTGCGCCGTGTAACGGTCCCTTTAGACGGTCCCTGATACTTGACATCTGGTTTCTCAGATGACATGTATGAGCTCCTTCTAAGATTAAGAGGTCTTTATCAAGTGTAGCCTTCGTTCACAGGGCATGTTAAATAAAATTGCACGCGGGCTTGATCTGATTCAATCACGAATCATGTATCAAAAAATCGTCGAACAAGTTAAGAAAAAAATGTACCAATGACGCTTCACGGAAAAAGTGTAGGGACCCTCGAATAAATAGTGAGAGATCCCACACTGACCAGTTGCACCTCTCATGTTTATGTAAGTGTACATCATACTTAAATATCAGAGGGCAATATAGTAACTTTCATACACCAAAACCTTACCTATGGATAATTTATGGGAATATTTTTAAAACCTGCGATATTTCTTGTTAGGTTTTATAACACAACATGGTTTTGTCAAATGTACTTTAAAAGAATTTAACGAGTATCGTCAATGGATTCGTAATTTAAAACTTCGTGAGCTGTACCGTGAAAGGAAACTAGATAAAAAACTCGCTGAGGAAGCCAGAAAGCAAAGACTTGATTGTTTAGCTTTAGAAAGAGATGTTGAATTACAAGAAATTATGAAAAGAAGGTTAGGATGAAGAGGGGAACGGTAGGAAAATAGCTATCAGTGGGGGATATTTTGGTTAAGGTCTGGTATTCATTTCCAGATGATCTGAAAACACGGAAAAGGACTGGCACTAGTTGTCAAATAGAAACCCATTTTGCAATCAAAACAGCTAATTTTTTCTTGAAGTATACTCTACTTTGCTCCCAAATTGATGACAAACTTATAATTTTGTTTATTAAAAATAATTATTAAGTTTCATCAACGAAAAGCAAAGATATAAGTGATTAAAAATAACAAAATGTTTTTTTACTTTCTTGCTAGTTCCAGGCCTTTTGCTCACGGTCAGGTCAGCTAGTTCTGGTGTCGTTTGATTGACCTTGGTCCGAAAAATGAAAACCTCTGATTTCAGAAATCCTGAAAATGGGATATCTTCCTATAAGCATTCTGCTTGCCAGAGCAGAAAGCTTAAAAAAATCCGGAAATATCATCCTCTTTCGGAATACGGTCAGTCGAACGCATGCACCCTGATATAAACAATTGACTTTTTCTTGTCAAAAGGCGAGAACGTCGACAAAAAGATAATGAAATTCGTAAGAAGATGATTGAAAAAGAGAAAAAGCGTCAACAAAAGTTGTCACAAATCGATAACAAGAGAAGAGAACAATTTATGAAGATAAAAGCAAACAATAAAGAACGCATTTTGAGAAGAAGAGACGTTGAACGGATGAAACGACGGAAAAATAAAGACAAACAGGAACGCAAGGTACACTACCAGTTTTGACAGGAACGCAATGTACATTATTAGTTTTGACAAAAACACAAGGTACTAGTTTCGACAGGAACACAAGGTACACTACCAGTTTTGACAGGAACGCAATGTACATTATTAGTTTTGACAAGAACACAAGGTACGGTACTAGTTTTGACAGGAACACAAGGCACAATACTAGTTTTGACAGGAACACAAGGTACAATACTAGTTTCGACAGGAACACAAGGTACAATACTAGTTTTGACAAGAGCACCGAAAGACCTGACTACTCAGAATAGAAAGGGATTATTCAATTTGCCCTCTTAGATCTGTCCATGAATGTTGACTGTTTTGCAGGAATACAAAATTAAATTGCGTATTACAACCAAAATGGATTTTCAAAGCGACGATCGTTTAAGAAAGCTGCAAGAAAAAAAAGATGAAATTATGAAGGAAAAATCAAAAATGGTAGGTGTAGAAAAAGATTTAAAAACATAATTGTTAGTGCAATCATAGTTGAACATTTGGTGATTTTTTTACAAAACAACCATTATTATCTTATTCAATCTTTGTTCAACTGCAAATGACTTTTGATGAAAACACTAGACTGAAGGGATAAAATATAAAGAAATTTCATTACATTAGATTACTTTGGTAAAGTCATTAGACAGAATAATGTGGAAATATTAGAAAAAAATAAAAAAGAAATTTTGTTACAACACTCGATCACTTATAACAAACCTTTAAACAAAATACTTGGTATTATTTGAGATATTTGGTAAAGATATAAAAATCACACGAAAACATCAGACAAAAGTGTTGATATATTAGGCAAGAATTGAAAAGAAATCGGGTCACAGTCCAAGATTAATTTTGATGAAGACAACAAACAAACTGTGAGTTGAGCCTGACGTTTTACCTGGTTGCCTTAAATGACTTTTTATCCCAATTTATTGAATATTGTCGTTTATATTCAGATCAAAGATCAATGGTTTCGTCGAAAAAGTTGGAGTCACGAATATCACGAAGAACAAAGACGATCTCGAGAGTTACAGGAGCAAGAGTTTCATGATCACGTGATGGAACGTAATGTGAAAGTTTCTCGACAACGTCGACATAGTCAAGGTAAAAACTATTTTAAAGATTTACGATTATTACTTTAAGCTAATGCAGACAACTTTAATGAAAGATTTTTTATAGTTTGCTACGAGGAAATTGCGAACGCAAACAGAATAGCGTTTGAGACACAGCTGCAAGATGCTGAAGTATTTATGGCTAAACTCAATGAGAAACGAACGCGAGAACTTGACGAATGGAAAAAACAGTTTAATGAAATAAAACAATCTACTGCAACATCGTCTGTAACTTCCATGAAATCGCCTTCTCTGATTGAAAAACGCAAGAAGCGCGGTCAACGTCGTAGAAGTACCTGGGATTTAGAATCGTGTTTACTGAGGGATCTGGGAATGAATGAGGCGGAGATATCTGAGAATGCATACAGTAAACTTGGTGTTATAAGTCGCGGTGTTCCCGTCGTACAAGAACCAGAGTTTTTGGGAAAAAAGGAAAAGTTAGGGGTCTTAGAGGAGATAAAGGAACATCTTGAGGGGGATAATAAGGACAATTTGGAAGACCGTCATTTTGCGCTCCCAATGATCGTTGAGAGTTTGGCGTCTATACATGTGAGTATAGAATTTACATGGATGTGTGTGTTTCCTTGTCTTCCTTCCTGTCTGTCTGTCTGTCTGTCTGTCTGTTTGTCTGTTTGTCTGTCTGTTTGTCTGTCTGTTTGTCTGTTTGTCTGTCTGCATGTCTGTCTGTTTGTTTGTCCGTTCAGCACAAACGCACAGTAATTTATTTTATTTATATAGTTAACGTGAACGAGAATTTTATTTGCCTGGTTTGTAAACAGCAACTTTTTTTTTCCAGACTCGATCTCCATCCGCTCAATCAGAATCATCTGAATTAAGTCGAACTGGTGAAGAAATAGAAGATGAACCTATTACACAATTACCATTTAAAGCATTTCAACCTCGTGGCAGTATTCACAATATTGGGATGTCACAAGATGAACTTTGCCAAGTCATATCAAAATATGTTGAAAATATTTTATACCGTTCTTCTGAAGTACTTGGCATGAAAATTAAATTGCCAGAGAGAATAAAACAAACTGTAAGAAACTTTAGCATTATTACTTTTAGCATTTAAATGTTTTTATTTTTTTTAACTTCGTAGTTTTGGACTTTTAAATAATGATAATTAAATATAGAGGTTTTAAAGAATTGACATCTAGGCTCAAATTACGTTGAGAGATATGAACTTTGATTACAATATCAATACTTTAAAGTTTCGTAATTTTGATGATTGAACTATTTAGAAGCATTATCTTAAAGCATTATCTACCAACGTAATTTCGTAAAAGCACTATTACCATTGTGTATTTAACAAACACGACAAATTTTTTAAAAGTTAACATGTTTCGACATACTACCAAGATTTGAAGTCAGGGATTATATTATTCAAGCGAACTAGACATGTCAATAACGGAGAAAAATAAAAAAAGAGGTTCTAGAATATATTTCTCTGTTATTTAATAAGTTATATAACGAAATCAAGTTTGTCTTACATGAAATAAACTTAATAAAAACATTTTTACAAAACATTTCATTGCATTGAATGTCTCTTTTTAATAAGAACAATTTAGGTCACAGCTTTCAACACGAGTTCTTTTTTAGGAACGGTCTTTCCAAGTCGAAGCGTTCGGAGGTTCAGAAATGGTTGCCGAAACAAAAGATAATGAGAAGTTACGTCGTCAAGTTGTGGAATATGTGAAAAATATTGTTCGTCGTTCGTCAGAGATAGTTGGTGTGAAGATAAAATTACCAGACAGAAGCCAACAGGAGGTTAGAAATGAAAGTCCTGTCAAGAGTACGAAAGGTAATATTTCTTATGGCAAAAAAATTTGCTCAAATTAACACGTGATATGACACAATACTCTGTGACGTCATATGACGCCGTACGTGTTGTCAGTGAGCGCGATACTTACTTTATATAACTGGAGGGATATATTTCGATTGGCCACTGTCGCCAATTTTTATAATTGTAGTACGTCATTTCCAGTCTTTTTGCTCGATCTCACATATAGCAAACTGTGCAAAAGACCGAGCAAAGAGACTGGAAATGACGTACTACAATTATAAAAACTGGTCTCCGGCAGTGCGAAAGTCCCTGAGATCTCCCTCTAGTTATATAAACCGAGCTCACTGTGTGTTGTATGCACTGTATGTTTGCACTCTTCCTAAAATTAACTGTATATACTAATTATGCTTGGCCTTAAAATTAACTGCCACAGTTAATTTTAACAAGAGCTTGGAATCCCAATTGTTATGTTGGGTTATAGTCCATATAAGAAACGTTCTACTACAGAAGTTGATCGGGAAATAGCGGCTCAAAAAAATTTGGGGGGAAAATAAAAAAATTTGGGGGAGAAATAAGGATTAAAAAATAAAAATTTGGGGGGGGAATTATAAGAATTAAAAAAATTAAAAATTGCTATTAGGGTTAG
>JAOBAZ010299492.1:0-12409 GCA_026546875.1 Pteroeides caledonicum
TGTATGTATGTATGTATGTATGTATGTATGTATGTATGTAGCTATGTATGTATGTACGTACGTACGTACGTACATACATACATACATACATACATACATACGTACGTACGTACGTACGTAAACGGAGCATTGCTGTTACTGAAGTTGTTATTACCTAACTTGCCATACAAACTGACTTCAATTAGAATTAATCGAGTTCGCGTTCTAGCCAGTGGGATTACAAAATAGACCAGCGTATGACAGGGTAATTTTTCAAACCTCCAAGCTGTAGAGGCAAGAAGCTCTGGGTACGAGGTTAGCAATAGCATGTATTTTTAAAGATAATAGCCTACAAATTAATGCAAATATCTCAGGAACGTAACAAGATATAAAGAAACTGCAAAAATCTATTACATGCCATTTTGTAGGACCTTTCTGTCATAAAACTCTTTTATTGCCGATATATGGTTTAGGCTTGTCAAATCCCCAATCATAAGAACGTAAACAACTTAAATATTTAAGATGGATGACTTACCATGCAAGAATGTCTTTGTCAAGGAAACGAGACTGTGATCATCGGGGTTAGAAAAGCTGGAAATATTGTGCAATCTCAGCTGTTTTATATCTTCTTGGTTAAACATGTGTAATAAAGCAAAACTACCATAGCTAATATTGAGTACATCTTGAAGCACTTCAACCACAGTCATATGTCTTAATTCAATTTCAAAAAAAGATGATATATTCTTAAGAGTTAGAAGTTCAGTGAACACTTTAATGTTGTATTTCACCAAACGTTGCTTAATATAGTTATCTTCCAGTTTTTCGAGAAAAGATAATGTGCTTTTTTTAAAATCCCTATGCACACTTGTCGTAGTGAGGTGAACAGCATCGCTGTAACTCATCAACATTTTCTTGTAATGGAACAATTTTATCAAATGAACATCTATGTAGTAATTTTTCTCCGCCTGCGTTACTGCTTTAAATTCAGAATTAAGCAAATCATTCTTGGTTAAATTTGATAATCGAACAACGTCGTTAACTGTTATATTAAGCTTGCTCGTAACCGCTTTAATTTTTTGATATACCTGCAGGCGATATCCTTGGGCAGCAATGAGTTGGGCAACATTAAGTAATTTCGTAGAATTTTTGAGTACTCTTTCACTGACAAACTCAAGGTCCATCAAAGTTGTCATTTTTACAATTTTGATATCCTTAGGTGTTAGCTTAAGATTACGAACCAAATCAATATTGGAAAAGTGTTGATTTTTCGTTAACAGATCGTACAAGTTAATCACGTTTTTAGTTTTGTTGTGATTTATATCCACCAACGCTGAGGTTTCGTAATAAGTAGTCAGATTTAGGTTTGGCCCTATATGGAATTAATAAAAAAATGTTTTTACTTAATGGCAAACAAGACGAAACGAGCTGTTGACACATGTAATTTTATCCTGACTCTCAAGGCGTTACTGGTCGTGTAACAAAACGTTACTCTATTGATAAATTATTTTATGTAGCTGTGCCTCTTTAAAGTAATCTGCTGGGCAATCATTTTTACATACAAGAAAGAGATTTCCACCTGGTTCCTTAAATGCCAAAAATTATCATGTTTATTGAAAGTTTATTCAAAATTCAATTTTAGTTATTTTCATAGTTACATGTATATTACAAAAAATAACCGGTTTGCATGTTTAAAGTTCGTTTTTTTTTTATTAATAATTATCGGAGCCTGGTTTGTTGGAAAATTGCAGGGCTGTAGCAGGAACGATAATTGGAGGGCTATATTAGTATATTCATGTTCTAAATTACCTATTTATTTTGAAAATGAAAAAATTTCTTTTGTTTTTGCGGTGTCAACATGAGCATATGAATATAGCTTAGTTTAAGTGTTATTATTAAACAAAAACCGTGGATTTGAACACAGTAAAACTAACAGCGGGTTAAAATGGGTTAGTGCTAACCCATTTTTTAACTTAGTGCAAGAGTTTTAACTTTGTTTTTTACCTTTCTGTATTAACTTGATAAATGACAAAAATTTTCTAACGTCAGTGTATACACCATAATGGTTTGGTTGAGCACAACCGATTCCCCAAGCCATTATCCCTAATTGTATCCATGTTCCATTACGGTCACATTGCAACGGCCCACCGCTGTCACCGTAGCATCCATCAGTTCCACCTTGTTTAAATCCAGCACACACAAATCTGTCTGGGACAATCCCTTTGTAGGATTCGTTACTGTTACACTGTTCAAGAGAAACCAATTGAACATTGGCTTGTTTTAAGTAGGATGAACGAAAGTGTACCTCAGTATCATTGTAGTTACCCCATCCAATTACATAACAAGTGTCATTCTTTGTAAATTTAGTTGTTTGTTCTGGTAGGCAGAGTGGCAGAGCAAGAGAGGTATAGTTTAATGGCGTTTTTAGCTTAAGTAAAGCAATATCATAATCTCCTGGCTGAACATAGCCCCCGATAAAATAACCTGGATGAAAGAATACTGCAGATAGTTGAACTGTGTATTCTCCCTGATCGGTGACATTCAAGTTGTGATCGCTTACATGATACGAGTAACTTGTTAATGGTATTGGTTTGTCAGCATAAAGAAAACAATGTGCAGCAGTTAGGATCCATTTATTATCAATAATAGTTCCTGCACATTGCTGTCGATTATTCTTATCAATAAAGTTGACAATCCATGGCCATGAATTTTGTTCAGCCTCAGTTCCACCAACAACTCTTTTGCTTCGATGATGAACACTTTTTGCTTGGTCACGGACCCCACAACTGAGGTCTTCAGTGAGAGCTATATTTCAAAGAATAAAGCAATTTATTTAAATTTATTTAAGTATTGCAATATTTAAAGAACTATTCGGGTAAATTCAGATAATGCAAATAGGGCATATGGATGTTCATTTCAAATTTAGAGTTTCATTATTATTATTATCATCATTTTTATTATCAAGATCGATCATTTCCCTTAATGAATTAAACGAAATATACAACTTGTTTTGAATTACATACGACTTGCAACAAGAGTTATGACTTGTTGTGAAAGTATAGGACTTGTTCTGTAAAGAATTATAACCAATTCATATTTTAGAAAAGGCAAAGTTCTGGTATAATGTTAAGTGCATAACTTGAGTTTGATGCAAAAAGAACGACTAACAATTGCAAGTTAGTAGTTGTAGCCAAAGGATTAAGTGTAATATGGCGACCTTTGCACTTGTAGGTTTTTGTCCAAGGACTTTACAATTTTAGCACTCACATCATTATTTAGAATTGTAAAATACTTGGATAAGAAAGCTGAATACCAACCAAGCTGCGTTATACCAATAATACATTATTTACCTTGTTCTGCAAGAACTACCAGGAACAAAAACAAGCCAAAGAAAGCTCCGTACTTATTAGGTACCATAACTTAATACTAGCCGATGTCCGTTTGTAATGGAATCAAAAATCCTAAAATTGTTGAATAAAGTTAGATTGTGAGATGGTAAATAAACATTGATTCTTATTATGCTGTTGTTCATTCAGATTCCTGGCTGCGTAACCATTATGGTTATGGTGTCATAACCATTTTTTTCAACGGGGCATTTCCACATACACCCATTTACGTGCAATATAACGAAACAGATGAAAATCGTGCATTTAAACTATCTCGCGAAAATGCTAAACAAAAACTTTACACAATTACACGAGAAAATTAATTGGTACAGCCGTTATTATTATGGTTAACGTTAACATTCTTGTAAAAATACTTATAAAATGGCATATGTGCTACGCGCGCGCTGATTGGTTAATAGCCGTGTTTGGTTAACACGATCCGAAGACGGGTTAAAGCCTCCTTGTAATTGGCTCTTTTTGTAACTTTGGGAGAATTTAAATTCTGATACTGTGACGTTGCAATAAAATTTGCGAGAAAATTTGTTGTTGTTATTTTATAAAACGATTACATAATGAGATAGCTTTATTCAAACACTCTGGATATTGTTCGAGTTTTTTTCAACTCTTGCAAATTCCAGCGTGTTTGGATAAAGCCTGGTTTTCACTAGCGACATAAGCATAAACACAAGCTAAAACAAAAGACAAAACAAAGAAATGCAGTGAAGTGTGCGACGTAAGCATCGACATAAGCACAAACATAAGCACAAGACTTTAAGCGTAAGCGTAAGGTTGAACAAATGCAAATTCAATGGAAAATTCTTTCTTTTTTGTCTTTGAAATCCCCAGAGTAACATTCATGCTTTGTTTTTGTGCTTATGCTTATGTCGCTAGTGAAAACCAGGCTTAAAGCTTTGCAAACACGCTACCCATTAGGTTATTGTATATTCTAATTATGTACATGTTTCGTTAGTTGTGTTCACAATCAAATAATTGAACAACCGGTGTGGAATATATTGTATAAAGGTTGATGTTTAACTCGTAATACAAAAGTAAATATATAAAATTTACAAAATAGTTAAAATAGTTTGTAACTGTTAAAAGGGTGGTTAATTATTAAGGTGCTAGAACTATTCAAATATTGATCATAACTCTCGTAGACAATGGCTTCTAAATTTGAAGAAAAAAACGTTAAAGTTTTATGTATATTATAAACCAAGAACCAACTCGAGTTTGAGGAGTAACTGTTTAATGATCAACATTAACAAAAAAAAATACCATAACACTATGTCTTTGAATTTGACTCTCAGATTCAAAGAATGGCATCTCATCGGTTTTTGTATCTGATTATGCATTTTGTACTCCTGCAAAAATTGCTGCCGTGTGGATAGCGCCTTTCGCAGGTGTACAAATCAGACATGTCATTCAGTGTCTAACATGCTTAAGTTATTTATATAAATAATAGATGTGTTCATAATTAATGCGGCTCAAACAGTTTAGTCAAAAAAGTTTGTAGTTTTGACGCAGGCTAAACAATCAAGTCTAGTCTAAGTAGTCGACTCTACATGCATGGACAACGTACCGTTGGTATCGGTCTCATTTGATAGTTCAAGATTAGTATTGCTGGACGAATGTGAAAGGGCATTCAGTTTTGAAATAATGTATTGATGATAATTATTATCCCACTAATTGAATAAAGCATTTTTACCTAATTTAAATATGCATATGACTTGATCAAACCCTTCCCAAAGATGAATTCACAGTAAAATACATCGTTTACGTTACCAAAGTTATAGCAACAACGAACAAAAGCAAGGACAGGATTGTTACAGCACGCCGTTTAAACTTTTCAGGCACTACACTTAATGTATGTTTCTATGGCCTGCTATACACTATTTCTATTTATAGACGTGTCTACGTGGTACTGCTTGGAAAGAAAATTAATTCGTATAAAGCCATACTTGTAGCATTGTTTCTATTCATTCATAAAGCAGGGTTTCCATAAATGCCACACTGCATTTTGAACTAAGTTATATAATGTATAGAACCATGTAATGTTGATCGTTGTGATCAAGTTATAATTCGGAAGCAGCCAACAACTTCAAATGAAAATATAAACAAACCAAACTCCGAACAGAGCTTTTATTTTTTAACCTCAAAATGCAAGTTAGAAAAAAGTGTAGAAAAGTTATATAGTAACATATATAATTTCAATTTAGGTCTGACGAAAATTTTAAATAAAATCGTAATATTACCTCAATCTTTATTACATTCCTCCTTTCTCAGCTCGTCTCTTAAGCGAAGAACGTTCGCAATCCGGCTATATCGACATATTTTAGCAGGTCCTAGACGTTCGGCACCAAAACAGCATTAATAAAGATACTTTACTACAACAATTCCTAAGCAACTACGGTGTACTCCAGGTACAGAACTGGTTCTGAGTTATTGCACGAATGGTACGGTTGAAAGAGCTTACGAGCTGAAGCCAAGCAGGTGTTCTTTGACAGACAAATACTTGTGTTAAATCACTGCATGTATTTACGTAACACATAACATCACGTATATGGTTCAGTATTACTCCTTCATTAATAAATTGACGTGCTGTGCGACAGTTCAGTAATGGATAATAAGGAGATTTTTACCTTAAGGTGAGATAGCTTGTTCAGTTAAATGTACGAGTAGGTTGTTGTTTACACCAATCTCACAACAAACTCGTTAAAATCGCCGCACATATTATAATTATTAATTTAGTTGTACTGATAAGTATGCGAATATGCGCTCATATGCTACTTATGTGGGAGGTTTCTTAAATTGTGATGATTGTGGACAGGTTGATGCATGTCTCTCTTACATTGTCAAAGAAGATTTGTCAAGTTTGAAGAGGACAGGAATAAAAGTTCAAATCGAAATTGATTAACTTCGCAAAATTTCTTTAATTCGCTTTACATTTTGTTAAATTATTTACACCAAAATTAAAAAATATTGTGGTAAGTACGTAACCATATACAATTTCTTTTAATTAAAACTGAAAGCTTTTTCTATAGTTTAAGTAGGGTGTTTTTTACAGCTACACTCATGAACAAAGGGTCTTGACATAAGCCCAACTATCTTTTCATAATTGCTTGCAAAAATTGTGAGGCGAAAAGGAGAGCTGTCATAAAAGCAAGTTGGTATTACGCAAAAAGATTGGAAGTTTTTACAGGAGTCGTTGTCTTGGCCGATAGTGTTAACACTTCATAATTACTTGCGCTGCTGCGTAGCGCTGGCGCAAGTCTTAAATTGTTGATTTTTGTTTTCCGTTCTTTTTCTCTTTATTGTTTTAGGCAGCAGACCTCTGGCCGTGTGGCGACAGAGTACCACGTAACCACGGGATTTTGTATCGTAGTGTACCACGTTACCACGGCATGCACGTTTTGTATCGGTTCTATTTCATTTTTGTTCGAAATCCAGGGGAAATGGGAAATACGTTCGAAGGAGTGACAATGGTGGTTGTTGTCTGTGTTATGTCAACCATTCTCACTGTACAAACTCTCGCACACACCGATCGTGGCAAACCTACACTAAAAGATGCCGAGCAATTTCGAAAGGGGTGTAGAGATTACGATCACATGAACGCTTGTATGCTATGAAAGCTTTGTATGTCATGCAGTCTTTGTATCATGCTATGGAAGCTTTGTATGCTATGAAAGCTTTGTATGCCATAAAACCTTTGTATGCTAAGAAAACCTTGTATGCTATGAAACCGCCTTTGAATCCCTATATGAAAACAAAAGTTATTTATATGAAAGCTACAGTTATTTATATGAATGGTAGACTTATTTATATGAAAACCAAACTTTTTATCAAAGCCAAATTTTATACCCAAACCAAACTTTATATCAAAACAAAACTTCATGCCAAAGTGCAAATACTTATACTGCAGCTGCATAATGATAATATGATATACAATCTGGGATATGTGCTAGAGTGTGTAAATCAAGTGTAAACAACCACAATGACAACAGGGAAGCCAGTTTCACTTTCTGCGAAGTCACAACTACTTCTTTGACTTTGAGAGTACACATAGCGCGACTACACACTAACTGTGATAGGAAAATATACCATCATTTAATCAAGGTAACTGTATTGTTTGGTTTACTAATGTTAGGTTTGCAGTGTTGCTTGCTTGGTTGTTCACGGTTCACTGAACAATATTTGAATCAGTTCATGATTTTATCAAGTGAAACAACATGTGAAAAATCTGGAACACTAGCGACAGTTTCATCAAATGACATTGGGGAAAGTTCTCGGGTGAAATCTTTGAATACATTGGTAATGATATGTAGATCACGTTGTGATAAGTTTAGTGTAATAAGGATGAATTGTGACCGACATATTGCATACAACCATATTCGTTGACGTGATAGAGCACCGAGTAGAATCCCAGCTAAAAAACTTTCCCATCTTTTAAATAGAAGTAGAAAAGTGCGTAAGCTGGTTCGCAAATAATATTAAGAAACAAGTTCTATAGATCCTCGTATATCCATCGTCTCTTGTACGCCTTTAGCTATGAGCGTAAAAAGCTATTGACTGATTGAGTGGTATATTACTTACCACAGCATAGCCGGTTTAGAAAAACAAAATTATTTACAGGTTACGGTTTGGAAGGTCGAGGAAAGCGAACTGTCAGACGCAAACAATATGTATGTACGCATAAAATGTCTACAAAATCAGTCATTGCACTAAACTGTCGCAGTACTTACAAGAGCTTAAATCATGCACAGGGTGATTAAAGGTGAATATAAGCCCCCAAATATACCAAAATATACCAAAATACAAAATACTTTATACATGTAGCACATTTTTTGGTGGTGATACCGTGTTTTAACAATGCATAAATGGCCCAAATATGATTTTTTAAGAATAATATTATTAACAATAATTTTTTTTAAATACATTTTTAAAAATGTATTTATAGATCATTCTAATGTAATTATAACCTTTTTGAAAGCCTTGGAGTATGATGAAGCCGATTTCATCTTTTATTAACTTTTAAAATATATAGAAAAAACAATATAAAAAGGACTCACAAAAAAATTTTTGCGCCAGAAAGCCATGGATGAACTAATATATGAATAGTGATTATCATTGTCACTATCGTTGATAAATATTTATTTCTATCAAATCATATATTATATAGTTTATTTACTACCAATTTACAGTTTATTCTATTCATATCGTCTGAAACAAACGGTATTTGTCTGGCTATGTTTTCCGTAATTAACCTAGTAATATATACAATACAGAAAGGTTTCTACATCAGAAGTTACTATAATTAGAACTGACAGAGACTACCGTAAACCTCTGAATATAAGCCCTCCAAAATAAAAGCCCCCGAAAAGGCCCACCATAGTCACTAACGCACGCTGCAGTCCAAGCCCCCCCCCCCCATTGATTATAACCCCCCAAATATAAGCCCACTATTAGGTTGTGGGATGTCCTTGCCAGAGGAAGAATTTCATGTAGAAACGTCCAGCGATAAAGACGACGATGAACTTACCGATGCTTCTTAGGCCAATTTGGTACCACTAACTCTTCCTTTGAAACTGATAATTAGATATACATACTAGCTGTTTCTTCATATTTGTTTTATTTGTTTAAGTTTTTTCAATAAACGGCACAAGTTCCGCCGCATATAACACCTCCGTGTATAAGCCCATCAAAAAACCCTTACGAAATTATATAAGCCCAGGGCTTATATTCGGAGGTTTACGCGATTAAGGTTTGACACTAATTTTAATTATCGCACGATGCCAATGGCAATGCCTACTTTAGTTCCAAAAGATTATTAAACGAAGTTAGGGAAAATGTCGTGGTTTGTCGGTGCCGAACAGATAAATGATTGGCCAATGCTGAAGGCGGGGACAAATAATTAGTCTGCAAGCTACAAGTCACGATACTTTGCGAAAACCGACTGGTTATCATTCACATTTTAAAGCTTCATTTTATTGTCCAAATTGTATTTCATTGTTCGCTCAAATCATCATATGTCTTGTTTCATTAGTTTTTTTACGAGCAACAGCAACGAACAAGGTCAGATATAGCAAATATGAAAAAAAAATGCAATTATCCGGATGATCACCTATATCAAAGACATTTTACTAATTGTCGTCGTTCTTATTTCAAAATTTGGTCGTCTTACCGAATAGGTTTTGTGTGAATAGGCTGAAATAATACAACATTGAATTGTGTTGACCCACGGAAAAGACAATCCTTAGAAAACCCACGACTTTAACGATATTAGCAAAATAAACACGAAATATGTTGTACTTTGAGGTTTAATGACATTTTTGTTAGAATTCTGTAAATCTTCTCCCAGAGTGCAGGATATGGCAATTCAGTGTTAAGACTCTGGTTTTAAAAATTTACCAGGGGAGGGGCATGCCCCTTTATCCTCCTAGAAAGTTGCCCACATTTGGCGGGCACTTTGTTGGCCCCCTCACTTCTGGCGGCGTTCCGACGCCCCTGGGTTAACAAAATGAACAACGTTTTGAAACGTTTTAACCAAAAGTTACAACTTTATATATGTAAAACTACCACTGAGGGAAACTTTAAGCCGTACTTGTATAAATTACGAAATATCTTCTCACCCTTTACTTAGCGACTTTGTGGATCATTCCACTGACAAGTACAATCGTCTGGGTTAGACAAAAAAAGAAATTGCCATTTGTGAAACTCTGTAATTCCTTGTTCGGTACAGTCTAAACAGAAGGAATCATCGTGGAAGAAACCAATAAAAGGCGACGAGGAAAATCGTCTGACGTTAGTCTGACTAAAATATTTGAAATTCGATTACTGTCAAGAACAATTTAAGGAAATGGTTTTTAATTTTTTTTTGTTTTAATTTAAGGAAATGGTTTTTAACCTAATTTCCCCCTCTTTTTAATTACTTGCGCCGCAGCGTAGCGCAAGTATAGAATTGCCTTCTTTCCATGTTGTTCTTGATGTTTTAGTTTGTATTCCTCCAGCGGCGACGGTGCGGCCAGCGTGGTAGCTAGATATAACCCTCCCGGCCAATGTACAAGTCATCAAGCCAGCGATTAGCGAAATTGCTTTGAATATCGAAGGAGATTTTTGTTTTATAGGGAACAACGCCACGAATGGAAATTGAGGTTCGTTTTCTTATGTTAATCATGCTCACGCAACATACACTCGCACACACTCACTGATCGTGGTAAACTTACTCTAACCGAGGCTGAGCAATTTCGAAGCGGGTTTACAAGCCACCATCACATGAAGAAACCATTGACATCGTAACCCCTGCGAAGTACGATGCACACTTGGCCCGAAATTCTGCACCACATTCACTATTAAATATAGCAGTTTTCGCTATAACTCCCCAAAAAATCGCATTCTACATCTTAAACGTAAGCTTATCGTTCTTACTTGTCCAACAATAATCTGTTTCGAGAAAGCGATTTCAAATGTAAAATATCGGCAATATAACCTTCGCAACTCTCAGCAAAGACAAGTTGGATTTATTAATTATTCGCTTGTATATTCGTTAAAAATAAAATTTAACGCCTATAACTACATGAGCATGACCATCTTGACGCATGCCTTCTGACTTAAATAGCTTCAAAAAGTTCACAACAACATTTCATAAAAAAATCCAGCAATGAACAACGACAAACTTCAGTCGCACATCCGAGGAAGGCTTGGCTTCCGTTTACCATACGGTAACTAAGTGCGCCAAAAGTAAAGCTTCTGCCTTGTTTGCGAGTCTTATTCTATGGAGTTCAAAATTAAGTGTTAAAAGCTATACAGTAATAAGAAGTACTTTAATTCTTAGGCATTCGAAAAACAGCATCAAAAGATCTTAATATTACTAAATTCGTTCATGTACTAGCACAAACTATACAGTGTCACTACGTGTTCAAAATTCCGTAATGCGTAAATAAAAATATTGCGCAGAATATCTGCTACCTGGCACATTTAAAACCAAAAGTGTCACAGATCAATTTTGCTCAATACAACAAAATAAATAACTCGCCTGCGTTTGGAGTGTGAAATGTTATTTGATGAATCCAATTAAATCACATTCCTATAATTATACTACAGTCAAATATCTCCGTTCTGGGAAATATTTCCTTTATCATATTATATCAAAATGATGCTGGTAACCTGGTCTTGTTGGCACAAATGAAATAAAACTGGCACAGAGTTATCTTGCGGGACGCGACTCTTTAATATAACAAAGTATTGACTAGTGTTTTCAAAACATGCTACTCAAATAGCTAGCATATTTAAAGTGAATTTTTTACCCCTTCGAAAATGTTTTTCTTCACATTGTCATGCATGGAAATAAATTTGAACACGTACTCTTTCTAGCGACTAAGACTAGCGCTGGCACAACATCGACCGCAATTACAAGGAAGACGAAAGCGTTCAGACGAAAGGTATAAAACCACAACCGGCTTTGGAGGCCTGCAGCCGCAGATTCGGAGTAATCAGGCAGTGTGCCTGTAACCAGTATTGTGTTAATAATAGTAGTTAGCGATATCACAATAGTTCATGTCTTGCCCCAACTATCCAGCATTACTATATTTTATAAATTGGTAATGTATATCAAATTATTGCGCAGAGTACCGGCTACCTGACACAATTAAAACTCACCTATTTTGACCTATTTTGCGCTGTATAACGTCTATAAGTATAACAAATTGAATAACTCTCCTGCGTTAAAGTCGGATATCTCCGGTTTAAAAAATATTTCCCTGTGCTATATATTATATCAAAATGATGCTGGTAATAGCTACGCTCTTTCTGGCAGAAATAAGACGAAAAGTAGCGAAGATCTATTTTGCTCAATATAAGAAATTTAAATAATTCGAATTTAAATAATTGCTTGACGGGACATTTAAATAAGTGAACACATAGATTTGTAGTAGCGACGGCAACAGTGTTTGCAGCACATTGACTATTTCTTAAAGGGTGCAAAACATAATTTATGTTTTGCACTCTTTTAAGTAAATGAATCATTTCAAGACACTATTTTGAATTACATGCCA
>JAOBAZ010299603.1:0-13999 GCA_026546875.1 Pteroeides caledonicum
ATACATACATACATACATACATACATACATACATACATACATAATATATTTTATGTAACTAGTATACATAATACACTAACATTATTCAAGCTAATCTCCGAAAATAAACAAATAATTATCTGATTATACAATCCGAAGTACAACACTCAAGTGTGTTAACGGAAAAGGTCAAGAACTTTAAGACAATAATTACTGGGTGGCGAATGGAGTAAGAAATATAAAATCAAATAATGTAAGAGTAGCAATCTAACGTTAAGTACAGTTTTCTATGCCATTCTAATTCTAATTGTAACAGTGTACCAATTTACATCACAACAAAACATTTGATAGCATAGTGCTACACAAAAACACCATTTTGATGTTTACCTATTCAATCAAGTACTGAATTCAGACTCATCCTTCAAACACAAGTAGCTCTCTTCTTGACCATACTACTTCAAACATATTCAAGCACCGTAAACTATGTAAAACAATCATCATCTCGCTATATATCTAGCACAGGATTAGAGAAACCAAACAAGTGATAAAAGATCCGAAGATAGAACTTAGATTTTACATTCCACGGTTAAATTTAAACAAATTTAGTTGATATGAAAAGAAGTGGAGCACGGCCGTCTTACAACATTTTACTAATATTTTTATTAGTCAATGTTACTACAAGTTTTGTAAGTTTTACTTTATTTTGTTTGCTTTAAAATTCTGTTAAATTTAGACATGGAAAAAAAATTTAACCGAGAATTAATTCTAGAATAATCGACAAAAATTTCGGGATAATAAATTATTTTG
The DNA here is from genome assembly GCA_026546875.1 of Pteroeides caledonicum. Taxonomy (NCBI): domain Eukaryota; kingdom Metazoa; phylum Cnidaria; class Anthozoa; order Scleralcyonacea; family Pennatulidae; genus Pteroeides; species Pteroeides caledonicum. The sequence continues at coordinate 787 of JAOBAZ010299603.1, forward strand.
TTTCTTTTGTATTAATGTAACGTGTAATGTTTAACGTGTAATGTTTAACGTGTAATGTGTCGTATGTGGTGCATGAGTAGTTAGTGTGTACTGTAGCTTGGTATCTGGTGTGTAGTATGTGGTGTGTACAGTATGTGGTGTGTAGTATGCGGTATGTAAGTATGTGGTGTATAGTATGTGGTGTGTAGTATGTGGTGTATAGTATGTGGTGTGTAGTATGTGGTGTATAGTATGTGGTGTATAGTATGTGGTGTGTAGTACGTAATATCTAACGTGTAATGTGTCGTATGTAGTGGGTAGTTAGTGTGTACTATAGCTTGGTATCTGGTGTGTAGTATGTGGTGTGTATAGTATGTGTTGTGTAGTATGTCGTGTGTAGTATGTAATGTGTAGTGTGGAATGTGTAGTATGTGATATGTAGTATTAGTATGTGGTAATGTGAAGTAGTATCTATTACGTAATATCATTGGCATATAAAATCTGTCATCTATCTCTCTAGCTATATATACATACGTATATAGCATACATAAACACCTGGAAATGCACGAAATTGAACAGATCCGGAAAGGTAGAGCAACAGACTTTGTTTTTATACAACTCCACTTAAGATAAACTCAGCAGCTGCTCTATAATCATAACAGGGGCGTAGGAAGCGGTGTAGAGACACAATGGTCACTATAGGGGGTCAACATAATTATTACCCCTGCAGAAAAATGTTGTTAAAGATGAAAGTACAGTATAAAATAATTTAACAATTTCAATTTCGAAAATTTCCTTTCTAAAGAAACTCTCCAGTATATTCAATAGTTTGCAGTGTAGTCTTTAAAATTAAACATCAACACGTCATAACACCGTTTAGTTTTGACATAAAGCATAGATATAAGAAATAATTTTAAAACAGTATTAATAATCAAGGGCTAAAATAGGAGTTCACGAACAAGGAAGATAAAGCCAAGTGTTAAATTACTAGTTCCTTGTTCTTTGAACGAGTACAGCTAGAAACAGGCTATGTTTAAAAGTTAAAATAACTTTATTAATGGATACATGGAAAATAATTATACTGGGCAACATAACCAAACATATTTTGCAGTAGGCCTATATCCCTCACTGTTCACTATAAGTTGTCAGGTGAAACAACTGTATTTTGGCCGGAAACCAATGAGTAAGATATCAGTACGTTACCCTTTAAAAAGCCGATATTTTAATAACTAATATTTATTTCTACAGCCCAGATGGAATTGTTCACAACATGAACAATGTGGTGTTGAACAATGTTGTTCTGGTTATTTATTGAATGATGGGAAAGGTTTGTGTGTACAACGTGTTCCTCTTGGTCAACAATGCACACCACTCATTCTTGTAAGTACGTAGTTTCTGCATTAATATCTAATATTTAATAACGGCACTTGTTAATAGGTTTCCCGCCGCACGTTTTTCAAAAGGGCCCAGTGCGGCAGGAAACTTAAAGGATTTTGACATCTTTGATGACCCAGGCAAGCAATTTTAGTGTTTGGATTACTGCAACTTTACAGAATATTTTTTCATATTTTCAGCCTGGCTCTCAGGATTGTCCATGTAAAATTGGTTTAACTTGTTCCCAGCTGAAAACAGAAAATAATCAAGATGAAAGATCCAATTTTTGGTGTCAAAAACTACCCAGAAAACTTTCGGCGATGAAAGAGCGTTATGATGACGCCATTAAACATGTTTAAATGCTAGTTTCAATAGCAATATAGCTATGTCTACGACATTTCAACAAACAAGTTAGATATTGAGAAATTTTGTGATTAAAAATTTATTGGGAGTTTTGTTACAGCTCATCACTAAAAATATTAATGCAATACGTATTCTTCACTGAGTTTGAGAGTGTAGGCGTGTATAATCTAAAAAAATGGCGGCCAAGTTTGACGAATTAAATCAGACAAACAAAAATAGTACAGTCTAACAGAACTTGAGTATTAACTTGTACTGTCGCACAATATATATAGTCGTATATAGTTGATAGACGAAGACTCGCCGAAGCGCCTCGACCCCTCTATATATAACGTTATCGAGAATTTTACATCGTGTCAGCAATGTGAAACTGTCCACATGTAATTCAAGTTCGGGTCCATCGGGCAATCTGGCATATACGTTGGTACTTTAAAATCAAAGATAACCAATATAAATGTGAAAACGACATTACTGCCATACAGCGAAACACCAACATCTCTATTATATAAAATATAGTGCTTTATTGATTTTTCCGCTACTAAGAAAGGTGATTATTATACCATAACCGCACATGCATGTTAAAATGTGTTAAAATGGCGTGTTATATAATAAGCACAATACATTGATGTTTGCAGCGAAATATCTTTAACTTATTATTCGGTATATCGATATTTCGTTCAGCGCTCGAAATGTCATATTTCCGCACATCCTCCACGTATTATTCTAAATACATCACATATTGTACTTGCAAAAACACTTCACTTTCATAACGTTGATATCAATTTTCTTATCCAATTCAAAAATGAGCACATTGTGATAACAATTGTTTAAGTGAATTGAAACGAAAGTTAGAGTTATCAGTTATATTCCAAGGAACCTCAGGTTCCTATAGCAACACAACGCATTGGTAAAGGATGTTTTTATTCATACAATTACTACAAATTTGCAATTGTAATCCAAAACATATTGAATGAAAATATTAAAGGAAGTTTTCTAAAGTATTACAAAAATGCAGTTACATTAACTATTCAATGTTTGATTTCTTTGACAAGCTACAGGTGTAAATGGTTTGTTCCAATCTTTTGGATACAAATATTTTAAAATAGTTTTGCCGCCTCTTGGTACTGCCACAGGAATGTCGGCAAAAATCATTTGAGGCAAAGGTTGTTGAACCAGCGAAGCTGGAAATCTGTGATATGTCTGATAATTAAAATAAAGAAACCATGTCAATAAGCCAGTTCTCTGCATCCAACCGTTGTAATTATAAAATATATCAATATCAACTTGAGCAAATCGACCTCGAGTAAAATAATAACAACTGGTAAGCAAAGTCCGATCGTACACTGTAATATTGAGCTTCTGAAAAGCGTTCAAGAATGTAAACTTCGAAATTGTTGAGTAGGTTTCGTCTCCGATTATTCCAATATCAATATCGTAATCCCAAGGTAATGGCCCTTGACTGCGATAAACGCCCCATATTGAACCATAAATCAGAAAATATCGAATGTTCATTTTGCCAAGTATACCAATGACATCATAAAACAACTGAATCAGTTCCTTCATTTCTTCAGGTTTACGCTCACAAGGAAAGAATGGTGAGTCAGCGCTATCCAATTCATGGTCGTTATGAGTGTCGACATTTAACTTAACATAATATACAAATGCAACAAATACAAAAGCGATTAAAATGCCCAATTTTGTCCTTCGCACTTTAACGTTTGATCTTAGATTGTCAAGAACCATATTCCCATGTGTACATGACTGACTTGTCTCTCCTACTATTACAAATGCAGCATGTTGATGTTTTTACTTAAGTGTAGCTTCTTGAGGAACTATGTGTGATGTTTTTAAGTGTAACTTGGCTCCAGGACTACTCATAAACAATATATGAAATATTCATGAATTGTCATATGTATTTTTTATAATTATAAAATGTATAAAAAAAGGAAAATGCCAAAGTATTAAATGAGAAATAAATAACTGATGAAGGTCATCTAAAATAGAAGCTACCGGTAATAAAATTCAAATTCTTCATACATGCTCAATGGGGAGATAAAACAGGTGTTGGATATAATAAAGAAGACTGTGTATTTAATACGTATATTATAATGTATGTCTGCAGTAAGCGCGTTCTCCTTTGGGACACATTCACACTAACACATATAAAGATAAAAATCAATGGTGTACAACTCAAACTAAATAGTTTGAAACATATTTTAATGCGTTTTCTTTCAATTACGAATTTACACTATAAAGATTAAATTTTTAAAGAGAAAACACCTAATCAGCATTCACCAGTGTTTAATAAATGTAAGCACAAAAAGTTCATTAAATACACAAGACACAACAATAGTCAATACTAAACCATTGCTTTTGTTAGCTTGCAAAGTATATAGGCTAAATACACTTAGTAGGTTGTAAACATTCAGGATCAAGAGTTGGAAACATAGAGGCTCAAGATCAAAAAACATCAACACGTACAAGAAACGTTTAAAACACACGTGCAAAATAACGCACTTTCCGACCAAAAATCTTGTGGTGATTTTACAAGCGCTGTTCAACAAACAACACATGCTAACTGAAAACAATGGTCTAAATATAACTTAAACACGGTAATTCATTTTCAAAAAAAAACACTTGATTCAGTTTTACCAGCTTAGGAAAGCAGATTTTCCAGGTGATAAAAAGTGTTCCTGAGCATAAACAACGTATCGCATTAAAGGGAATAACACTACAATAATCGCTGCAAAAAAAAAAACTGTCACTCTGATGCAAGTTAAAATTCTAACCAAAGAAACTAAGTTTCAACTAAAACAATGAGCACACACATCACATTGTTATTATGACTGTGTTTTGTTCATAATAACAAAACTAATATTTCATTCATACAACTAAGTGTATTTTACGGGTGAGGTTGCTTCATACGTTCCCACCACCACCCTCGACCCATCATAGCTTTATCATGAGGATTGGGCATTGCCATACCGGGCATCATACCATATTTATGTACGGGATTTACCCCGCCCATCAAAGATGTGTTCACCATGTGATTTTTTCTTTGTGGAAGATTTGTGGGGTTAGAATTAGGATGATCTACCATCATACCACGTCCTCTGGGTTGGGCAGTCATAGTACCAAAATGACCAGGAAGTTTAGCAAACATTTGGTTAGGATCTTGCATTGGTACCCGAGGAGTTGGCATCATAGCTGCGTTTATATCACCACCAACCATATTCATGTTGACCGCTGTCTCGTTAGGTTTGTTGCCACGTTTTTTCATCCGTGGTTGCTTGGGTGAGTAGCTTGCATCAGTCATGACGTCACGAACCTGACTAAGATTGGTCGACGGGGTGGTTTGATCACTTCCGGGATACACTAAATTAAAACATATGTTTAAAATTATAATTTATTTGACCTACTGTTTATCTATTAAAATACAGCCGGATATTTAACATATTCTTCAATTACAAAAGGTTTAAACGTTACAATTCTGTTCTTACTTGGAGTACGATCGTAGTCCTTATCAACATCTGGTGCCCACGAAACCCCACGTCCAGCGGAAGGTATGCGAGAGCCTCTTCCTCTGATACTTGATTTAGGCTCACCAATATCGACACTTGATCTCCCACCAACAACAACCTGTTGGTTTGGATTGTAGCCACGACCAGCTCGGTTACCTAGGTAACAATAAAAACCTTATGACGTACATGTATATAAATAGACAAGTATAATTCAACCACAGAATAAGAAATAAACAGAAAGGCAACTCAAGCCGGGACCTTTGAAGTTTAGTTCCTCGCGCATATCGCATTACGCATGTTGTCCGTCATTACTTTGGTTTGTAAACTGCATGTTAATTAGCAGAACAGCCAATGAATACGCTGAACTGGCTAGTCCGCCATTATTCTGGCCAGTAAACTGCATAAAATATAGGGGGATATCTTGCACGGCTGAGTTGCTCTTCGGTTCATTCCCTATTGTGATTTAACACGCCTCTCCTCATAAATTATCCGTCGAAATATTTTCCATCGAAATATCACGCAAACTGTGCATTTCATACGTTGCAGTTAAACGTTTTAAGATTTTTCAAGCACAAGTGCAACAACTTAAGGTCTTGACAAAAGTTTGGAAAAGAAATAAGGTTAACGTAATTTCTCATCCGTACATAATTAACCAACTATAAAACAAACCAAAGTACATCATGTTAAAAACATGAAAATAATTGAGTTAACATTTCAACTTTATCGAAAAGCCATCGAAAACCAATTGGTTTGACCATGACTTTGTGATTCAGGCTAAAATATCACGATTCAATTTAGTCGTATGTTTCAAGATGCAATTGGTCTTGTTTTCGTATAATTGTCAAAATTTTCTCAAAATGTCAGAGTGTTTACCTTGAAACTTTGCAACCGGCACTCCAGCAACTTGTAATGTTCCTCCTAAACCTGACACAGGTCGTCTACTTCCTCTTCCTCTTGCTTTTTGTTGTTGATAAGCCAACGCACCAGCTGGACTATACTGGACATTTGGTGGTGGTGCGTTACGTAGGTGAGCTGGTATCGGACCATAAAATGGTGTAGGAAGTAAACCAACTGGTCCTGAGGAATTACGGTTTGATGGTAGTCCATTTAACATAAAGTCTTGACCAAGACCTTCCATAATACACCACTTCATTCGTTCAAGTTTTTCCATTCGAGAACTCTGATTTAAAAACAAAATAAAAAAGTTCATCATCTCGTTAAAAAAGGCAAGGGTCGCACTAAGGCTGAATATTCAAATTGGCACGGGAAATTGATTTCAAAAAATTTGCCCTTCAACCAGAAGTTCAAATTTTTGCTCAAATTTGCAGAGTCCCATTACATGATATATATACGTGGCTCTGTTCAAATCGAAATAGATCTTTGAAATATCTGCAATCCATCAAACTGACACGTAGTGACCGTTCCCACCGCACCCCTGCACCGCGTAAATTTTTGACAATACATCAAAAGTGTGGTCGCACTAGGAAAAACGTTGTGATGATAGATTTCAATACTTGTGTATACAAAAGTCGACTAAAATTTGTTATAGTGCCACCCGGCCCAAAGTAAAAAAATTTCAACAATTCTGAAAACGTCATAAAAATCTCGGTAAATTTGAGGTTGGTCCAAACTACTTACATTTCCATCACAAAGATCCAGTAAGGTACTATTTTCAGTCATGGCCAGATTTAATTTGCTTTGGAACAGTTTCCCGTCGAAATAATTCCACGGACAAACCAAATCCCAAGGAACTGGTGAGCCACATGCATCATTAGCAAAGATAGCACACTCAACACCACGCATGAATATTGTAGCCAGTTGAACACCTCGGATATCTATTTTGCTTACTTTCAACTGTGCTAGGTTAGCTGAATTCCCTTCAGTTGTAAGATGTGGTGACAATGCTTGAGCTAAAAAAGCTTCCAACTCTTGTGGACGAAGTATTGGATGACCACCTTGTTTTTGAATTAAATACCTTGAAATAAAAAAATAACAGTTTGCTTCCCAAACGTTTTTGACTTGAAACACCATTATTAGTAACAAAGACAGGAAAAAAATTTAAACAGCATGAGAAAGACAGGTCAACCACAAGGCAATACCAAAGTGTTTTACAAGCTTCTCGAGGGTTCACAGGGCTTCCCAAGTGCTTATTGCTCAGTAAAATTGTGTTTTTTTTAATCTCCAAGGCCTTTTGTATTAGTAGCTATGATCTACGAGTCCATTTTTGGGAATATTCTCGAATAAACGGAGAAAATGTTAGTTTCAAAACTAAATTATTAATTTTTACAAAATTGTCCAATTTTCCAAAAAGTGCAATATTTTTATATCAGTAAAAAAGGACTAATGTACTTTTTGATAAGTGGTCAGATTTTCACCGTAAATAACAATTCAAGCTAAATATGTACATTTACAAAAACGTCTAAAAGATTACCTTAAAACACAACAAAGTATCACACATCTTTGTGGAACCATGGTTGTCTTGATCATTCCTGGGGAATCACTCAGCATGCAAGAGAGAAAAGCCTTCAACCTGTTATTATTATCAGTTGGTTTAGTGCCAAGCCACAACTGTTTACAAGCTGGGACATCCCATTTTAAACTAATTGGTTCCACCATATCAGGTTTTTCTAGTTTTTTTCCACCATAAATGCACCATTCACGAATGGATGGTGGTGGAGTTCGTGGTTGTTCAGCCCCAGCTGAATCATAAAGTTTCTTATCTAGTAAGATACCATAAATACGTTGTCGAATACTGCGATATAATACAGCAGTAGGAGAACGACCTTTGACATTTTCATCTTCAAGGGCAGCTCCAATTTGAATTTCACCTTTTGACAACACCTAGATAAAAAAACATTGAGGTAAAATAACATTGGGAAGTATTAATAAGATTTAGATTGAAATCAATATCCACTTACTTGATAAACTGTTTCCACCATTTGTCCTGACTGATGACGCTTTTTTGCAATTTTTAACACTTCAGGTGAGATAAAAGCATAAAAGGCTGACAATGGCTTCTCACTTGATTTCTCTACATTAGAAAACATTGTAGTTAAATTATACGACTAGCAGGTTCATATAAGAAAAATATTTCCTTATGCTTAATGACCTAAGGCAGTATAAAAAGCAGTATGGGATTCTAATCAAACAATGAAATACTAGCTCTAAACTGCCATAACATTAATACTGCATGGTTTTGTAGAAAGTTTAACCAAAGACTCCTTGTTTAAATCACCTTTTGAAGTTGTATGGTTTTATACAAAGTAGTTAATTAACTATCTAATCAAAAAGCATGCTTTCTTTTCAAGATAACCACAACAATATAGTAACAAACTTACCATCAGTAGGCACAAGAGATGTATCAACTTGGTCAATGGCAGGAAGCAGTGATGGCAAAACAGAAGGAGTTGGTTCTGAGTCAGTTGAAGGAGTTGGAGAAGAACTGACAACTGGAATTGTACCTAAATCATAAACAATATAAGAGTTAAATGTGCAATCACACTTAACAATTTAATAATTGTTTAAAAATGTTAACTTTTGGTCTTAGTTAATAATTTACATGATTTACTCATCCAGATTTCTTTTGGATGAGTACAATTATCTCGCTTTAACCAAATTAAAATGTGTAATGTGGCCAGTTATGGCATTGAAGCACTACATTACAACAAATAAATACCGGTAATAAATAACCAACTTATAAAAAAACTTTCTTACTTGACATATTTTTTGAGAGTTCATTGGTTTCCTCATTGATGATCTCATTCATATTTTGGAATTCTGCCACACTAGGAGGAATTACTAAAGCTTTTGGTGTATCAGGGGTTGGTGGTGTTTCCACAATAAATGTTTGCTGAGTTGGTGTACTTGGGGTTGCTGGAGCAGACAGTGTCCGAGTTGGACTCAAAAGATCAAGTTGCTCATGTTTATCTATGTCCAGTTTATTTAGTTGTAGTTCTTCAACACTAATAGTTAATTGGTTAACATCCAAATCAGAACTACTTGGTGAGATACCATTTGTTAACTATTAAATAAAGACAATATATGTAACAAAACCTTTATTTTTAACAACTTGTGCCACCTGTTTTATACTGTAAGACAAATTTTGATAGCACAAATAATTTACAGATAAAGAATATTTGTAGTGAGTGACTACATGACTGGGTCTGAGTATAATAGGTATAGGTATCAAGAATGAATGGTGGGAAGCCTAGGTAAATGGTCTAACATGGGAAAGATAGTAATTGAATTACATGTACAGAATATAGAGGGTAAGTTCACAAACATTGTTGTGAAAGAAATGCTTCGATAGAGAGTAACGTATTTTCCAGACCATTAGTCGCACTGGATTATAGGTTGCATTTACGTTTTTTCCCGTTTCTTTTTTTAAAAAACACGTATAAGTCACACTGGACCATAAGTGGCACGGGATCATAAGTGGCATTACACTAAGAATGCTAAATTATATAAGTATGCCACATGACATAAATAACATAACTCATAAAGTAGGTCAACTAGCGTGAGAGTGTTTATTGTTTGAAGAATACACCAATTATAACAAATTTAAAGACTGTTCTGTAACATTGTTATTTATTGTTTAATAGCACAGAAAAGTTATAGTCATTCAATATTACATTACAAATTTTAAATGTTTTCAAAGATTGATGTCATCATCAACAAAACCATAAAAGTCCTCTTCCTCTGTGTCTGAATGTAACAATGCAGCGATTTGATGGGAAATTGTTGCACCGCGATCATCATCGTCACTACTAGACGTGGCTTCAAAATCATGGCTAATCTCAAAAAAAAAATACAGATTTCCGACGATATTTTTTTTAAAAATTCACATATAAGTTGCACCAGGCTACATGTTGCACAACCGAAAAATTTTGTCAAAAAGTCACGACTTATAGTCAGAAAAATACATTTATATGTAAGAGATTTGCCAGAGAGCAGATAATATGATAAAGATAAGCAATAAGAAAGTAGTGGTGCTAACTTAGCATTTGCTGCAGATCCATGAAGACTTTAGGGAACTGTTTGGAATCTTTTAAGATTCCAAACAGTTCCCTAAACTTTTAATCTTTTTAACATATCATTTAAAAACTGTATGTTATACAAAGTATGAAAGGGAGTTTAACACATTTCCACTGTTTGACTAGTTATTTGAATATCTAGTCATGGCAACAAATCATGATCACTTAATAAATACCTTATTGGTAGGCTGGAGAAGTTGAGTAGAAAGATACTGATGTTGTTGCCAATGTTGCCAACGTTTTTGATATTTAGATTCACTAGTCCCATTACTGGGTGATGACAATACATCAACTGTAGTTGGAGCATTTGACACAACTGGATAATCATCTTCACTGAGAGACTGTCCATTTTCAAGCACTAGAAACAAATATCTATTAATGGTATTTTAACTAGTTCATTACCAGACCTTTCTTCTGGCAAGTAAAACCATCTGCATTAAACGGTTTTTTATTTCAGAAATAAAATTCATATGGCAGAAAATAAGCATTAAAATTCAATGTCATAATGTGATCAGGTAACAATTTCTTAGCAGACTATTTAACCCATACACTATAGGGCAGCCACAACTGGCCACTTAACAAATTTTACTCTGTCTAATGTCAGACAATTTTACTTGTCAGAGGAAAACTCTTGCCACCAGTAGGTTAAGAAATGAGTACACTAAGAGTATCTCTTTAAGAAATGAGTACACTAAGACTCTCCTTAACCCATACACAGTGGGATAGGCACAACTGGTCACAGATTTTACTCAGACGATTTTACACAGGAAAACCTTGTGCTGTTAATGGGTTACGAAATTACCTTGAGAACTTGGTTCATTACTTCTTTGATAATGATCTATTGATTTTTGTAATCTCTGTACAAAATCCTCTTTGGTAGTTTCAACTGATAAGAAAACTTGTTTCATTATTGCCTCTAAATCTGTTGGATCAGCAAGGTCATGGACATATTTAGCCACACTCCTTACAACAACATCATAAGGAGGCAAAATAAACTGTTTACCAACTTGTGCCTAAAACAAGTAACAGTTAAAAATGGTAAGTACTTGTGAATATTTTCATTCAAAAAGAATTACCATGCCATATTTGACATTAACACCCTTATACACCTTGACAAATAATGCAAAAGTCAAAAATTGAATTAAACTGATTTAAAACAATCTATGATTCTCCTCTCAAACATATTTAACTCATTTCCATAATTTATTTATGAAGTATTTATGCATGGCAATACAGGCTGGTGTTAAACATGGATTCTTTTCATGGTAAAAATATTATTTGTGAAGTATTTTGAATTAAACATAGGTTCTTTTCATGGTAAAAATATTATGAAGTATTTATAAATGGCAATAAAGGTTGGTGTTAAATGGTAAAAATACATGGTAAAAATGCAGGTTATGTAACAACAGTTTAGCATGTCGGTGGTAAAATAAAAAAATTCAACTATTTTTGACTAAATTTATTACACATCTCTTGATATTATTCTGACAAAATCTTTAATAGTAAATCATACATATATATTATGCAATAGTACCAACTATGGGTTAAGGGTATCCTAGTTATTTACTAGCAAAATATCCATATTTTACTGATAAGCCAATAAAATAAAAGCAATACTTTGATTTTATTATGAACAATATAGCTATGCATATTAGTCTGGTAATGTGCAATATTATATTTTATATATTAGGTATTACGACAATAATATATAGACATGCCTGTAATTTTGCCAGAGGATGATCAGGTCCTAACAATGACCAATGAAACTGTGCAAGCCATTCCTCAGGAATGAATGAATTCCCCAATAATGAAGAGAACAACGCCAAACGGGCTTTGTCTAGTTCGAGTTCACGAAATATTACATCCGTATTAAACCTTACTGTAGTTACTGTACTTTTCTTCAGAAATTTGAGATGAGATGAAGAAAAATAACACATGGAGTCTAAAAGAAGATAATCTGAATGATAGCCAAGTACACCAGTACAATAGTGTTTCTTGCTATATGAGATTATTTCTTTATGCAAATCCTCAATTGTCGAACACACAACCACATCACGACACCTAAAAGCTAGACGAAGACACGTGTATAAACTTTTAGGAGCGAAAAAATGTCTTTTTGGAGGAAATGTTGAATTTGCATTAATGTGAGATAAAATTTGTCGAACCAATTGTCGATTTTCCTCTTCCTCTTGTATCCAACTTTGTATCTTAGTCGAGTCTTGTTCACCATCAAAAAACACAACCAGTTCAATGTTGATTTGTCGAAACGCACGCACAAAATTTTCAACATTTCGAAGTAATTCATTCCATTGTCCCCCACAAACCCAATCAGTACTTGGACTATAAAAATGCTTTAAACAACTCATAGCATCAACAACAACAACTAAAGGTACATTTGTCGTCGACCTTTCTTGGCTCAGTTCCTTAAAATCCACATCCTGCCACGCTTCATTTGAACACTGAATCTCGACAAATGACTGTAAGCCTTGGATTCCCATTTTCTTTCAGTATTTCAGTAAGATTTCGCACATTAAAAAATAAAACCAAACCAAGACAGCGACAAGTACACGTCTTGGTAGACTAAACACAAAACGACCACGTGTAGACTACAAATTCTTCCAGCGCCATATTGTAAATTGACCTCAATTTTTATTTCATTGTCAAAAGGAAGGGCGAAAATGAGGAGAACTGGGCACTACGTTGTTTTCCACCATTTTCATTGGTCAAAAAAATGTTTTGTTATTAAACAATATCAAATGTTTTAGGATTACAGATTTTCTTAAAAAAGTTAACAGGTAATAACGGTTTGAAACTCCAGGGTTTATTATCTAATCTTTATATTACACTATGCGCATAAATAATTTTCTATCCTATAGTTTAATGGATATTTTATTTGCAGTTTTGCAATGTGTGCATATATAATACATGCACATATACATGCATATA
>JAOBAZ010299825.1:0-21821 GCA_026546875.1 Pteroeides caledonicum
CAGACAGACAGACAGACAGACAGACAGACAGACAGACAGACAGACAGACAGACAGACAGACAGACAGACAGACCGACCTCAGGCGCAATATAATCAGGTGTTCCACAAAATGTCGATGTTTTATTGCCGTCTAAGATTTTCTCTTTACACATTCCGAAGTCGGCAATCTTGATATGACCTTGGGAATCGAGAAGAACGTTGTCTAATTTTAAATCCCTAAAAATAAAGAACAAAATAAATGAAAACAGAGTTACTCATAAAACGTGCCTTCATTGCATTTTACAATTACTGAAAAATTAATATATTTATTAGCTGGCGCCAACTTGATAATGTAAAGTGAGATAAACTGGTGGAAAGTTACCAATGTTCTATCTAGTACTCTACCCAATCAAATTGCTCGATTAGAAAATTGAGCAATTTGATTGGTTATGCTACTCGCTATCTATTTGTTGCAAGGTAACGAGTTTTTTTTTACAGGACTACTCTTCTACCACAGGAGGTCAACTTAAGTCGGAACCTTTGAAGTTTGTGTCCTAAGCATGCACAGCAGGTATATTTGATGCAGTCCTCATAATTACCTGTATATGATGCCAAGACTATGTAAAAATTCTAAGCCACATACAATCTCTGCAGTGTAAAAACTGTTAAAAAATTAACGACAAAAGAAAGTAAACTAGTTTACACTTAAAGTGACAATGATTTCAGATTTAAAACAATAACAATATGTGTTGTACCATGAACGATATTCATCAAACTTTCCAGCAGATTGAATATGAAACATCAAATCACCACCATTGACATACTCCATCACAAAGAACAAATGTTCCTAAAAATTACATTATTTATAATAAAATACACTTGTCAATCTGAACAAGGAAATGCTACGCGTACAAAACTGATCACGTGACGCTGACGGCAACAGCCGTCGCAAGGATACGAGAACCAAAAATTCAGATGATCTGAAAACACGAAAAAGGACTGGCACTAGTGGTCAAATAGAAATCCATTTCTCGATCAAAACAGCTAAATTTCTCTTGAAATATACTTTACTTTGTTCCCAATTTTATGACAAACTTATAATTTTGTTTATTAAACATAATTACTAAGTTTCAGCAAGTTTTATCAAGGAATCGCAAAGATAGAAGTGATTAAAATCAGCAAATTGGATTTCTATTCTCTTGCTAGTTGCTAGCCCTGCTAGTCAGATCAGCAAAACACTATTGGTAAGTACTTGAGTCGAGAACTATCGGCTAATTATCACGTTCATAAGTAGTCGGTCATCTTGAACTGAAGAAGCTAAACTCTCTAGCTCTTTCACGGAAGTCTTTTTTTATCTAGACATTTGCTTATAATTTGCCAGCAAAAAAACCCGCATGTTGGAAAAAATAACTCCATACACGCACAGAAACAAAAACATATTTTTATACTTTTATACACTTTTTGGCCAATGATTTTAATCAATTTAATCAAATTAATTATTCCTTAGATTATAAACCCAATCTTAGTTCAGCATTCATGTTATGTCGATAAAGATCAGTTGAACTAGTATGCATTAAATTAGACTGGTATCTAAACAATTAGTTAACCCTTTAACGGCGCCCACTCTCGGATATATCGGAGAGCGAAAGAAAGATGGGCCTTCAAGGGTTCAAACTTTGATAAAGATCTCTACCTATTTCTTATATATCACTTCTCCCTTGAGTGTTTTTTTATTTGAATAGTAAGTATAAACATTCATTTCACAAGTCAGATAAAATATTCACTTGCAATCTTTATGAGTATTTATAATGGATCGCTTTTAACTCTATACTGTAACTGTCCATAAAGATCGCCGGCTCTTATTTTACAACAAACAATCTCTTGCGTTAATCTTGTAATGCCACATAACATTTCCAGTACATGAAACTCAATATAATGCCTTACTAATTCACGAATTATCCACTATATCTATAATAAAATCCTCCCATCCTTGACTCCTACTAGTGTTCGATTTGATGATTTCCAGCTCTTCCAACTTACAAATAAAAAAACATATTTACGATTTTTTAGTCAAACTTACCTTGGACTGAAAGGCACAAGTGATCGAAGTAAGAAAAGGATGTCTACTGGCTACACTTAAAACTCTTCTTTCAATCATTGTACATTCCACATCATCATCTTCTAAAACAACATCTTTCTTTAAAGCTTTAATAGCAAAAATTTGTCCTGTTTGTTTTAATTCTGAAAGTAAAACCTGTGAAAAAATAAAGAACAAAATTGCAGCATATTTTGTTCAGCGACATCTCATGAAGTCAGTTGAAAATGTGTACAATATGAAAGGATGCACGAAGAATCGAAGTTTTTTCTACATTAGGTAAAGTACATCTTTTAAACTCACTGTTAAAGTACATACAAAACAAAAAATTTTATTGTCTCATTTATAAGATTATTGAAATTTGTAATGGAACTTCTTGTACAGATTTTCTTTCCACTGAGTGATTCGTCCTTCGAATAATTAAGTTTCTTTTCTGTGCTGTGAAACCATGTGACGTCACACAATGCATAACGATCGAGTAACCATTCAAGATACAATATCCTTGTCATTACTGAATAACATCATTTAAACGTCTACACCTCCTGTATTTTAGACGCAATACATTACACAAAAACCATTAGAAGATTGTGTTCGCTAACTTATTTTGATGTATACGTGATATCTTATTTTACAATATGTGGCATCACATAGTTTCACGGCACAAAAAAGGAACTTAATTCTTTTAAGAACGAAACACGGAAAAGAAAATTTGTAAAAGAAGTTACATTATAATTTTAAATAATCGCTTTAATGAGACAATAAAAATTCTTGTTTCAAATGTACAATACTTTAAATTTTTGAGGATAATAAAACGCCTGAAAAACCTAGTACAAATAAACACTCGACAACAAGATTCATTAACTCTTTTCGACTGTGGTCACGCTTTGATACTTGACTTTCGCTAACCTCAATTTTTCTAGTCTGGAAAAGCCTTCCTCTGAAAACAATCTCAATATTACCAAATTCCAGTGATCTCAAAACTCGGAAATACATTTGTGGTAAAAAAATTCTCAATATTTCGTTTAAAGCATTAAATTTCTTTATTAAATTTTTCCAGGTATTATCAAATTTTCCTACATGTTCTCCTATACAAGACACAAAGTTTAAAAAAGTTTTATAAAAACATCACGCTGTACGAAGTGACTAATGTACGAAATTGGATTTGTACTCAGTTGCTAGTCTAAGTTTTTTTCTGCGCCAGTGGTCACGTGGTTCTTTGTTCTACTGATTGGTCGTTTATATCACTCTGGTTAACCCCAGACGTATAACAAATAGTTTCTAAAATAAATACTATTTTTACCTTCCCAAAGCTTCCTTTTCCCAGCACTTTCAAAAAAGTAAAGTCTTGCAAAGTACATTTCTTCTTACTATTACTAATACTTGATGATCTAGGTGGAGGACGGGGACCTTCTGCTTGCCACATTAGTTCGTATTCATCAGCAATTTTTTCATATTCCTTTTCAAGATTTTCATCGTCAAATTTTGCGACAGTTGGAGCAAGAGATTCCATACTTGGAGAAGGAGGCACTTGGCTGAGTCTACGTTGTTTGTCTGCCTGTAATCATATGTAATAAACGTTTGATTAGGTTGTCTAGTATACACAAAATTTAATTTAGAATATTTTATGTCCTATTCGGAATTATGTGGTCAGAGCAACCAATAAATAAAAAATTCACTTTTTCCTTCGTCTGTAAAAAACACACGTTTACAAATCTATAAACGATTACTTAGCATACAGTACGGTGGTTCATATGGACTCATATAGGCCAGAGATTTCTATACAAGAAAATAAGCACATTGTTTTCATGTTGAAACGAAAATGGTGGAACATGATAAAACAATAAATAACCGTCATTTTTTATTCAAAAACGACTAAATTAAAAACATTTGTTGACTCAATTCTCTTTTATAATAATCTCTGGTAGTGGTATGGACTGTTCATGTGCCTCATTAGAAAGCCGTATCAAGGTAGGGAGGAAATAAAAATATCACTACTTCGCCGTTTAGAAAAGATCTTTTACATTTATTGATGGTAAAAATTACATTAATACTTCGCATATGGGCCGGAAGCTTGTAAATAAAACTTGATCCGAGAAAGCAAGTCTCAGTAGAGGGGCGTCGTGGGCAAAAGAGTTATGGACTCCACCTAGAATTTGAGATTTGGAAACTCGGAAATTTTATAAAAAGTTGAGGCATGTCGGAAATTGTTCAGGCATTCCTTATTTTATATCAACGCCCCTATTAAAATATGTTTATTATAGTCCAAATATTTTCATTTTGCAAATAATGTTACCTATGACTTCGTATCGCAAATTAGTTTGTCAAATTGCCAAGGGCAAAGCCAGCCTGCAAGGTTGATCCTGCTATTCAATTTTCAAATCATTACCATTATTCATTTCTTTGAAAATTCATTATTCTTACAGTTCTTAAACATGGAAATATTTGCACAACAGGACTAAATTATCAGGCTGGCCACACTACTGCTAGTTTCAGAATTAGTTTATTAGGAGGGCGGGCAACCCCACAGGATTTTGACATTTTTTCTACAAAAAGTTCAAATTCCCCAGGCTAGGACAACCACATCATGTCAAAATCCCCACCTCCGTGATCTCTACATGGTCAAAACATAACTATACTTGTTTGTTACATTTGCTGTCTTGTTCTCTGTATTGTCCGGAAGGTTGTACTCGTTTGTCATTGCCACAAATTATTCAAAATGGTGATGCATTGGTCAAAATTCCCCATACTCGGGCAAGTGTAATTGGTCAAAATCCTGACTCACAGGCCAGGAAGGCCGTGTGGGGTTGCCCGCTCTCTCCCCCTCCTGGGAAAAACATTGATAGGTGTATAATACAGGGTAGGCAATTTAACCCTTTCACTACCAGGGCGACCAAAAATGGCCACTTTGGTACTTTACTCTGTCTAACACCAGACAATTTTACTTGTCAGGAGAGAAGCTCCGGTAGTGAAAGGGTTAAACCACAATTGGATGTCTATTTGACAACTAGTCCCAAGCCTTTTCCAGCTTGGAGATCTAAAGCTATAAATTAAACTCACAGCAGCTTGACCAAGGGCTTCAGAAAAAGCTTTTTGGTTGATTCCACATAAATTTGCCACATGTTTTTGACATTTATGGTGGCTGTTCATTCCACATGCTAAAATTCAAAATGAAATAAAACAATTGGGGAGCTGTCTTCATTATTTTATATGCATTAAATGCAATTACTGTATCAGTCCAAAAATTGCTTCCCAAAGACATTGGATTATCGAGGGGGAGTTGGTGTATAAGTAAAGAAGATTTCCAGGGGGTGAGCTCTAAACCACAGAATAGGGAATAAAGAGAAGATCGACTTAAGTCCTAACCTTTGAAGTTTGTGTCCTCACACATATTGCATTACAGATGTTGTCAGCCATTACTCTGGCCTAAACTGTGTGGTAGTCAACAAAACAGCCAATAAACAAGCTGAGCTATTTCCACCATTACTGGTATTCTAGCCAGTAAAGTGCGTAAAATATAGGGGATATACATTGTACGGCTGATAAAAAATGCAATGCACCATTTGAAATTATTTTTTTACTCTGGTTAATATGTCAGAATGTAACTTGATCGAAGAACTCTAACAATCACAATGTTGAAAATTATCCAAAGAAAATATGAAATAATTGTTTGCACAACACACCTTCACATTTTAATCCTTGACGAAACAATCCATATAGCATAGACCCACAATGATCACAGAAAGTTGGACTTAAGTAGTTATGAACTTTGAACCTGTGTGGAATATCAATCTTAAATCTTTCTTTTAATTTCTAATAAATGCAAAAAAAATATTACATTATTGCATGACATATAAAACAAAACCTTAACTAATTTGAACCAGGCTAATTTCCTACCTTTGTTTCATTTTGGTCTGTAGCTCCTGGACAAGTACTTAAAACTTGACTATGGCACCTTTTGTGTACCACAGCTGTACATACTAAAAAATAATGAATGTTTCAGTTTCATCTGTGACAAAAACTACTCTGGTCATGCAACATATATAAGAACATTACCTTGACATTGATAACCTTGCTTGTTTAAACCCCTGAAAAATAAGAACATAAAATATATTTAACTTGTTATATTGGTTTTAAACTCACAATTACACACATTTACCATACTGTAAAGGTATAAAATTAATATAAAATATCATTCACTTATGAAGACTTACCACAAAAAATCTTTACAAATAGAACAGAATACAAACTGTCTGAAAAAACGAGCTACAAATTTATGTCCCCTCACTTCATGTACTTTCTGTTTTCTGATAGCACCTCGCCTCCCAGTCAGAAGACCACTTTTACTATCTGGTCCTTCAAAACCTTTGTTTTGGTCTTCTATAAAATGAAATTCAAGAAAAGAAATTTCAAATAAAATCTGGTTTGTTTACCCTTATGAAACTGTATGACCTAAAACTACAATATTATAGAAACAAAATAGTTTAGGTAAGTTGGTTATTGCACTACATTTATCTAGTATTACCAGTTATGTACATTATAAGCACATCACACTGTATACACATATACCATACTACAATAATCTGCCATTTTATGGCATAATATAATTAGTAATGTTGAATAATTGATGTACATGTATTAATACATGTATTAAAGCTAATTTAAACAATGTCAGCCAGAGTAACTGAGTTATCCACACAACAGATTTTAATCTTTCTAATGCTTCTTTTTTAAGCTTGTTCTAGAAAACTATCCATTTGCACTATTAGTTAACATAAACATTAGCTGCATAAATTATATTATAATATCAAAAATAACTTTATTTAACTACATTTTTTCAGATCTGCATAATAGTAGATGCAGTGCAGGGGGGTGAGAGTGTGGCTGTGTAGGTTAACTCATGTGATACAATGCAGGGGGGTGAGTGTGGTTATGTAGGTTAACTTGTGTGATGCACTGCAGGGGGTGTGAGTGTGGCTGTGTAGGTTAACTCATGTGATGCACTGCAAGGCATGAGTGTGGCTGTGTAGGTTAACCCGTGTAATACATTGCAGGGGGGTGACTATGGCTGTGTAGGTTAACTCATGCGATGCAGTCCAGGGGGGGTGTGATTGTATAGGTTAACTCATGTGATGCAGTACCAGCTACAAATGAGTACTTAAACAATTTTACTCTGACAATTACCACATAAGTTTACTTGGTCAGTGGAAGCTCCCACACTGGCAATGAGTTAATCAACCATTTTCATATTGACTGTTAGTGTGCCATAGTATCTGCTTCAACAGTTTCAACAGTGAATACAAGTTGATAGCTATTTGCTAATCTAATTGTATTTCTTGATTAAATCATAAATGGCACAATTCATATGTGTATTTACAAGCAAGATATACCATTGGGGAAGGCATTTAACAATTTTTAATTAATGTATTACAATTTCGCTAGGCTTATATATCTTAAACATGCACTACAGTGTATTTGAATATTAGAGTGATGGTAAGTTTTGGGCACAAATATTTAAATTCTTGTACACCTGTAGTAAGGATGTGTGCAAAAATGATAACGAAACTTTAAAAAACGTCCATCAGTTATATTATTATTGGAGGTGTTATATCACTGCTTTTGCCATTTGTTAGCTATCAACGAAATATTAGCAATGTGGCATACAGTTATTAGTTATATTAATGTATTCACAGTTTACTTGGTCCTACAAACAGTTTTGTATTATCTATTTCAATTTAATCTTTCTACTGTATATACAGTACAGATATATACATCTGGATTATGGCAAATTATTTTTGTAATAGATGTAATCTGAGATTACATAAATTTTTATTATTATCACATCACACGTCATTCAATCAAAATTTCAGTTGCATGTTGTTTTCATGCTGCTAGGCATTTGATGTTTTCAAACAAAAAATTCCAAAACCAATGGTAATCAGCTATCGAAATTCAGCAATATATACATTGAGAATACATGACTAGCAGTCTACATTGAAATATTGACATACAACATTACTAAAAATAAAAAATCTGCCAAGATGGCCATCCTTGGTAAACACTCATGGACAAAGTTGCACTTAAGTGATTGGCAACAACCACAAGTTCATCTAAACGACAAACAAAATTGCCTAGTTCACTGACAATTTTAAGTACACTTATCCAACTAAATATTATATACGGTTGAAGAAGACAGAGGTAAAATATAGCTGTCTATTAATACAATTTATGTTATAATACCTTGTGATACATGTAGATTACTACATTTCAATAAAACTTTCACCAGAATAAGAAATAAATTATTCAGTATGTTTTCTTATTTAAAAAATGCATTTTCAATATTTGTTTGCAGCTGTATTGGGGGTATATTGTGATTAGGAAAAGATAAGTATACAATGTACTCTCTTATTTATGTTGCTTTTGAATATTTTACAAGTCAAGCTGTGGGACAAACCTGCTGCCTCAGAAAAATGTCTAACTTGAACTAAAAGTCGACCAGTAGGGCTAAGATCCAACTAGACAAAAGATTACAAAAAAAAAATTGTTTGCTCAGAATCTCAAAACCAAGTACTGAAATTTTGCATTATATAACAAAAGCTAGGACTGCAATCAATAAATACACGGATATCGTGATAAAGCAAGCTGTAGCCCAATATAAGACTATATCTATGGATAGTCATAGCCATAGGAGGAGTAGAAATCTAGTTATAATAAACCAAGGAAAGTTGTGACTTCACTGTTAAAAGTAATTCTCCAAAAATTGTTTGATAAGTGCTTAGAATGCATCTGAACAAGAAACAATGAAAACGCCTGATCGACGGGAATCCCGATTACTTTAAATGTAAAAAGGCATTTCTTAGCCGACCATAACTAGGCTGTGGCTTGTACTGTACACATTTTATACGTAAATAATGTCGTTTTATTTCCAACCAACTGCCAAAACAAGACAATAAATCTTTAAACATTGAGATTTTATTGACATAGCAAGAAAGCCGACTGCTTGTAGGACACTTGAACATTTTAATAGTGAATTAACCGTGGGCAAATTCCGAAATGAATATGAAGCCACAACGAATGCACTAAGTTAATGATTTGAATTGTGGAAAACTATGAAATTAGCTTCCGGCTATTGCCTTCAAATAACTTAGCTTAAACAAAGCTTGTTATCTCGGCCCGCCACTTACCCACAGGCTCGAAAAGCCGTCTTTTTTGCATTGTTCAACCAAGAATTGTACTCCAATCGTTGTATCCCCACGGTAGATATTTGGTTTCTCCATAACCACAACAGATATAACACGACCAGGGTAAAGGTGTGTGTCAAAACATTTATTCCATTCTGGATAAATTGTTCGCTTTTTCTGGACCAACTGAACGCCCTGGCCCGGTGTTTGAACAGCTTCTTTAATATGAATAGCACAATATGGGTCAAACGTGCCATTAGAATTCTTCTTCCATTCTTCACTCTGTTCGACTTGAATTAGTTTTACCCTAATGAACCCCATCTTGATAGTTCAAACTCAATTTGAAAATAGTTCCCTCTTCCGCCGTCCTAGTAACTGAAGACACTTATCACGCGAATAAATTTATTAGCTCATAACCGAAGGAAGAGATTTAATAAAAAACGTCCAACCAAACGAACGCATTGCTGCTTTGCTTTGCTGCTACTTCCTCTTTCGTGGGGTAAATATCACGCCCTCTCACACGAAGGTTACTCGCGAGGGTGACACTAATATATATTATATCATTAATCAAACTCGCGTTTTAACAACTGTCAAAAAAGTAATTAAAACACATGACACAAAAAAGTAAAAAACAAAAGTAAGGAAAAATACGTTGAAAATATGCACAATAGATGAAAAATTATCAGGTTCGTGGAGGAAGTTAGATAGCTTTGTTTTTCCCGAGAATTTCCCGATATCCTGTGCCGCATTTATCGGGAAATCACAAAAAAAATCACTTGCGTCAAAAAAGTTATATGAAGCTATTGCGTAGTCTTCTGTGAACACAGCAGGTTTCTTGTTACGCAACTACACACGAAATGCTGAGTAATTGGCTTATTTAATATTAGTAGGTAGCAAGTTACAAGAATTATCCAAAAAGTTTTATTGTTGTGCGAATTGTTGCGTGGGCTGGCATCGATTAACTTTTACTTTAGGATTAATGCTAATCTATGGTGCTAATCTGCGGTAATTTTTTTTACTTATAATAATTTGTTCGGTACTAAACTCCGATCGGAGCATATAGTTGAACCGCCAGGCAGTGGAGTCTGGGGCAAAAAGAAAACAACAATTCATGTGAATGGATTATTTAGAAAATGTCCAATTAACAAATCGAAGCGGTTAGACAAGTCCATTGAAGAGAATGATTTATTTTGACTTGACTATATTTGTCGTTATATGCGATCAGATATGATGGCAGAAATATGAAAGGTGTTTAACAGATATTTTAGTCTCCCATTATCAAGGCTTGTAATTTCTACAGCAGACTAAATGGCTTTCATGGACGACTCCAAGTTTGTTATATCGCAAATTCGACATTCTTGTGTGACGAGTGATGACACGGGTAAGGTAGTTTTGATCTGTCTTGTAATCCTATAACCTACCGCTTTTTAATGAATCCCGCAATCTATGCAAGAAAAAAAAGGTAGAGATTGCTCCTGTCTGGCGTTTGCCTCACAACTCTGTATTATAAATTCACAAATCTGAGAATGTATAGTACTAGTAGCTCATAATAAGTACATATCAAGCACACACGAACAAAAACATATTTGGCATGCTGTGTTTCGTATTGTGCAAGGCGATTAGCAGAAACTTTGCCACACTTATAGTATTTGATTAATACTTTTTCTTGACAGCTGCTTTTATTTGAAACCTTTAGCCTTTACGTTTAGACAGCTTCGTGTAGATTTCTTGCAATTTATATTGAAATATTTCATTTCGTGTTTGTTGTTGTTACAGTTCATTAGCAGCAGTATCAGCCAAGTTTTTGGGTACCTACACTAAATATAGTTAAATCATGTAGGCATGTTTTTTAATTGCTTATTGTACAATAATATTATAGTTTACACAAACAAGATCTTACATTGTTATGTTTTTATTACTTGCAATTTCTCATATCTATTTCTGTTAATATATTAATAAAGGAATGAGTGAAATTGTCATTGTGAATGAAGAGACAGAAAATGAGAAGCTATTGCAAAGAAAAAAGTTTGGAAATTGGTAATGAATATGAAGCAACATATGTATGTTAAGATAATGACAAGGTCGATATTTTCAAATTTGCAACTGCAACAATTCTGAAGACTAGTAAAAATGAAAAAAAAAACATTTAACTTCTAGTCCAAAAGAGTGTGTATTAAGATACAGAATAGGCTAAGATAGTTGGCACATGTGCCATATAGGATGATAACAGTTGGTTAATTACGGTTATGCTATAAGAAGAGGGTTCAGAGGTTAATGCAAGCTAAAAACAACAAAGTCAAGCAGTGGAGATACATGATAATGAACATTTTTATGTTAAGCCCATTGATTATACTATGGTGGTTTTATTAACCCATGGGCCACAGTGCCGACCACAAATGGTCACTTGAGAGATTTTACTCTGGCTAATTTTTAATTTCTTCCATCTGGTATTAGTAAAACTATCTGCCATATTGCCAGAGTAAAGACTAAAAGCTTAGGTATCATCTAAAGCTACAGTCAAGTTTAACTCTAAGTACCCCAAATTTCTAGTATACCTGTATTTCTATCAGTGGTCTTATCAATCTACAGCATAGTGATCCTGAAATAGTTGTATGTTAATAATGTTCCCTGTAATATGGTAATAATGTTCAGTATATAATATACATTAGTTATACACAGGGTAATGTCGATCATCATATTTTCTTATTTCAGGGGCAATTCAGATATTTTTGGCAACTATTCCAATTCATTTGACATTGATGTCAGTCCTATGACCAACTCTGGTGACTTTCCCACACAACCAATTATTGAAAAACCTAGGTGAGATTATAAAATGAAAAAATGATGAATACCAGTAATATTGAATTAAAGGTCAAAACATATACCGGTATGTGGTGAAATAGTAATAACGTTTTACATACAGTACCGGTATTAATATTGATAGAGATTTTTAAACTAAAATAATTGCTATGCTGATTTGATCATTTCCAACAGTATTTCCCCAAAGTCTTAAAATATTCAACATACACTTTTATACTGTAATAGTGATAACAATAGATTTACCAGGCAGAAAACATAATTGTAGGCTAAAACTTACAACCTAGATTCATTTCTAAATGAATAAATGAATAGCCATGAATATTATAAAATAAAAATTTATTTACATTACGTTGCAATATGTGACATCTTCAGAATCTTCACTATCTTTTGATTTTATCTATTCAGTCTATCAAAGATGTCACATGTTTTGACAAAAGTAACGAAACCTAAAAGGTGTAAACTGGCCTTTAATTTCTATCCTGACAACAATCACTTTTATAATATTTAATAAAATAAAATTTTACTTGTCAGGCAAACCACCTTTGTTCACTAGAAAGCATGTGTGATTATGATGCTTAGTGGGATATCAGAGATGACACCACTTTGCCTAAATCAAATATATTTTATAATAACTTCCATGGTCAGGTTCAAAAAATAATTATATCTTAGAAACATCAAGATTGCTCTTTTCTTTGAGATGATTAAAAAGCAGACAAATGTCTTTGCATGCAATTTATTAGCAGGTGCAAATTATTATTTTAGTATTTAACATATGTTTCATTTCCTTCTTTTGTTAGTCCAAAAGTCCCTGATCAGAAATGTCAAAATATTCCATGGAAGGATCCCAAGAATGGGGAAATTGACTTCTCTAATCTGTTTAATAAAAAGGTTGTTCACAATAATGATAAACAAGATGGAAAACCTCATATATCCTTACTTAGTACAATGATTGAAAAGTCATTAAATCAACCAAAGAATCCATTTGCAAATTATGGCAAGTTTGATGGTGAGGTAATTAAAAGTTATATAATTTTACATTGAAAAAAACAGTACTAGGCATCTCATCTTTAAATCCATAAAAATATTATGCACAAAGTTTTACAATTTTTCAATAAAGACTCTATTTCACTATCATCAAGTTATTCTTTGCACCATGCTTGATTTAGCATTTATATACTGGCATGTGGAGACAGTAGAGGTTTATTTTTACACATACATTGGAGGTTTTTAAAGTAGAGGAATTAACTCTAAAAGCATTGCTTTAAAAATTTGAGTTTAAAAATTAGAATAATGGAAGAACACATAGGTCAATGACTTAGCTAGTAATGTAAGCTTGAGTTTAAGAAATACATTGTACATGTATACTCAAAGTAGATAGTCAACTAGCTTTTTTGCTGTTGAGGCTTCACTTGACAAGTAAAGCACTTGGAGTAAGTTGCAAGCAGCACAGTAGAAAGAATTCAAAAGCATTCTTAGTATCCTTAAAAGAAAGAGTGTATCTTCCCACAAGAAAGGGTAAAGTGTGATATGTGTGAGAATTAAGTGACTTAAGTAACCCCTGTATTGCACAGCCACTTTGTGACCAGCAGCTGCCATTCTGTTGGCAATGAGTTAATATATGGAAATTAGCTCTGAACAGACCAGAATGCCAGATTGGAAAAGATAGCGCCTGTGACAGTATATCATTGATGAATGAATGATTAGATGACACCAAGTCTGTGTTAGACATTTAATATGAAATAGAATGAACTGAGGTGTTTGAGACATATGTCTACAAGTATATTTTAGAAAAGACAATGACTAGGGGACGTGAAGAAAGGATAATGGTAAATCAAATGGTACAAAAAGACATAAAACAAGAAGATAAAAACAATTATAGAATGTTGCTTGGCAAATGCTGTTACCCAGCTAAAAAATACCTTGGATCCTGGGTGGGGCAGTCAAGATCCCAGACAGGATTTTGTGTGGCAAAAAACAGTTAAAACATTGTTACCGTGCTTCTATTTTTATTAACCAAAGTTATGTTTTTTATTTTTAACATTATAGGGTTATGCCAAGACTAATAAAGTAAGGGCATTTAGAATATTTTTTCCGGTAGGTACCAGTGTAATTTGGATCTTAGTTGAAATCATGTTAACTGTGCCATAAAACATGTACAAGTTTTTCCATCTCCTTTTACTTTTGTTCCAGTCAACTGGTAAAGAAAAACCACAACCTCCAATGAATGTGTCCTTACTTGGTAAGAACTACCTGAACATAAAGTAGGAAGCAGCTCTATAATTTAACAAATCCAAGAAACTACCTTCCAACAAAAAGTTACTTACCTGTGTACCTATACTATATTTTAATTTTTTTAGAAAACCCTCTTTCTATTTCTATAGTTCAAGGAGCCCAAGTTCAAGATTTAGTTGGTTTAATTATGTTCAAGTATACACAGCAAGGAAGAAAACCAGACTTAAAGGTATATATTTACTGGTAACACATTTATTATTAAAATTTTATAAATTAACACTAGTCTTGCTCCTTTTTGACTTAACCAGTAGTGAGGTCTCTCCTTGCATGTAATGAGTAAAATCTGTAGATAGATTAACTGCTTTCCAAACAAGTGTAGAACTAGTACTAGGTGTTAGCTTAATTCTTGGTTATCTTAGTAAAACAGTCAATATTGGCTGTTTTAATTAATAAAGAAAAATTTAAGAAGGTGAAACGGCCAGACTCAACAATATTGAAATGCTTTTTAGGATGATGTTAAATTATATTGCTTACTTATTGCTGATGAGCAAGATGGTGAAGTGGACTTTGATCTGCCAGGTTAGAATATTCTTACTGTGGTAAAACATACATTGATTCTTATCTGGTACAAAAACTAGTGATGATTATTCAGCTAATGTCTTCTTTATAAATGTCAGGGGACAGTAACAACAAAATGGACATGGGAAATGATTAACATCTGTGAATTGTAAGGGAATTAGTTTTATTACACTGGGGATTTAGGAAGAGGGTGTGTGCATGGATTAAGTAAGATTGGTCTGAAATCTTGACCAGAAAAATTGTGTGTATTAAAAAGATGTATGTAACATATAAGGCAAGTGAGCCTTTACACTTATGCTATAAATGCAGAGCAGAATATGAGATTGGAGAGTGCAGAAATAAACCTGGTAAACATTTTTTTAAATATAAATTCTTGTTATTTTCAGCTTTAGATAGTAAAGAGTTGATTAACAAATTTGACTTTAATGCCTTGGCATTGTCATGCATTAAAAATGAGGTACAGATGTCCAGTAAAATTATTGTATTTATTATGATCATATTATTTATATACTGGTAGTACTGGATGTACATAAATTTATTAAAATTAATTTTCCTTTGTATTATGATCTTAAATCTGTTTAGGAGGATCCAGAGGTGGTTGTTCAGGCAAAAGTTAAAAATGATATTATTGTAGAAGTGTAAGTAAAATTTATTTGTTTTTTCCCTACATTTTATATTGGTAGTGTAGTTCACATATTTTAATGGTAGGACAAGAAGTGTTGACAAAAGTCGCTATTCAAGACCAAAGTATGTGTTAATTCACACTTTGCTTTGAAGTTGTTAGATCTAGTAAAAGCATTACTGATTAGTGATAATTTACATATAGGTGTGAGGAAAAACAGGGGTCATCTAAGTTTACAGTTGATAGGCTGGATCTCTGTATGAAGGTTGTAATGGAAAAGATGTTGAAGAAAAGGAATTTAAAAAGAACAGGTACTAAAAATTTTTTTTGGAGTTAGAGAACTGGTAATTTTTCCAGATTTTTCAAAGTCCATGTAGCATCTGGCTGTTTAATAAAAACCTGTAAATTAACCATAATAGACATCTCCTGAATTTGCTCCAGTGAACATGAACAAATTAGCTTGCCAGCGAGGTTGGCAATGAATACTGATTACCGTATAACAAATGTATTAATGAAGTTCTGGATTGCCAGCCTCAATTTGAAACCAAATTCAGGAAGTGTCTTTTGGTTAAACTCATGAATTCTACTTTAGGTCGTGAATATGTGTTAGTAAAGAAAAACGACCCAGAAAATGCTATCAACTTAGAAGATACACTAGAAAGCATGGGAACTTTAGAGTTTAGACTGGTGAAAAAAGCAAGTATTCACTGTAAGAGGATTCTTCTAACTAAACTGTCTATAATTATGCCAACAGTATGATTCAGTTTATGTTCAATATCATAGTCTTACAGGCTCTGTTTACAAAACTATATAACAACAAAAACTAACATAAATCACAATCAGTTAATTTTCAGTTCTACCACATACTTATTAATGAAACATGTTGTATATTATTGCCCATTTTTAGCAGTTAAAAAAGACAGTGATAAGAATGGAAAAGCAATCCCTGACTTTTTTACAAGTGCACAATACAAGGTAAAAGTTAATAAAGAACTTTGTTTCAATGAAGCTTGTATTGTTTGTAAAATAAAATCACTTACTGTACCAGACCAGTAAACTAGACCTCCCCATTGGTTGCATTTAAATGTTAACAATAAGTATTAATTTGTTTTTATACAGTCTGCATGTGTTCTTATTTTTTTATCCTTACACTGAATATGGCATTCAATAACAATGTGAAAATACACACAAGCATAGTAAACTGATTATTATGGAATGTGTTGTTGACCTTTCATGCTGTATAATGGCAGAGAACTGTTACTTATTGAATAGAGTTAATTATTCCATCAAGATTGTTTTTGGATAGGCATAAGCAACACTATTTCAACAGTTCTTGTTAAACCACAGTATTGTTACAATTTGTGAGATTTTTATGTGCTATATGTATGCTAGGCAGCAATATAATTAATGTATTTGTTCCGATAGTCTTTTAAGGTTTCCATGTTGCATAGGTTCGGCCCTGCAACTGATGTTCAACTAGGTAAATATAAAATTTAATATTATTAACATTGTAAACTTGTTTTTGCCTTAGAATCCACATTGTAATAATGTACATTATGATTATCAGGCAGCTAAAAGTAATCCATATTTTGAATAGGTATTCATAAAAGTACTATAGAAATTCAGCAAACCACACAATCTGGTCAAAGAACCTTTTTAAGCCGCTCTCCCAAAGCAGTGAGTTTTTATTTGTTGTTAAAATTATATTGAGGAGTACATGGAATGAAATTCCAATTTATTTTGAATAATGTAGGTAACTATTGAAATGGATTATGTGGTAAATTCAGAAGTATTGAAAACAAGTGGAAATCGCTCAATATTTCGAGTAATCTACAGCACTGGAACTAATTTCAAAAATTATGACTTTGAATGTCCTCAGGATATGGCAGGTTTGTATCTGTTTTAAATACTAAAAAAGTTATTACAAACTCCATAATTTAGAAGCAAATTGTATTTAAGCCATTCACAGTCCATGGCACTGGCACTGGCTAAAAGTAAAAAGATTTTATTTGTCCAGGAGAAAAATTCCTCTGGCAATGGATTATATACTGCTAAGGCACTGGCACACAAACATGATACAATTTTTCTTGCAGGTAAAGAAAAATGTTGTATGAATACCTAGGCCACATAAATTCAATTTTACACATGATATACTACTGGCATTTTAGAAGACTACAAAAGTACAGGTGTTACAATGTCAAAAATATCTAGAATGTCATTGTAACCAAGTTGTTGAAATCATTTAACTTTTTTTTCATCTTGACACAAAACTGCAATTACCATGCCTAGTTGTTACATACAATGCAATCT
Source organism: Pteroeides caledonicum (assembly GCA_026546875.1). NCBI lineage: Eukaryota > Metazoa > Cnidaria > Anthozoa > Scleralcyonacea > Pennatulidae > Pteroeides > Pteroeides caledonicum. Next base: position 17,816 of record JAOBAZ010299825.1, read on the forward strand.
GTGCTTACATTTATTTTAAAATGACTCTCTAATTTCTCACTGATAAATAATGAACAAAAACACTATAATGCTGTTTTCAAACTCTCTGTAACCATGTTTTTTGTTTTGTAGCTGAAATAGTCCACAAGATAGAACTGATTTTGGAATCTCTGCCAAAAAGCGACAGTAGAATTGAATATCAAAAGACCAAAGTTAAAGATAAGCGAGGAAAAAAATCATAAAGGGCAAAATATTAGTTTTTTATTTTAAGAATTCTATGAATTATTCCTGTATAGTCCACAACTTTGAATATTGTTGTCTGAAAATGTATTTTTCAAAAAAAAAAACGTTCATATTTTGCAGCTACTGTATAAATTCTGTTTGACTAATAATTTAACCAATAATTATTGAGGTTACTTACTACTCAATAACTAGTTCTGTACAATGTAATATATTTATTATTAATTAAACTAATGATATGTTATTGTGTAAATCATGGAAAGCATACATTTCAAAGACTATATATTGTTCCTGTAATTATACCAAAAACAATTAATGGTACATTTTTTTAAATATCTTAAAGGCACAAACAAGTTAGACAATTCATACAATAATTACACAATAAATTGTACTTTTTGATAACTGCGTCAGTCTGTATAATTGCGAGAACCACTGAGTATTTTTATAAAATACAGAACAATGGAAACATTTTAATTTTAAAAGTTAACATTTTAAATCTATGTTTCGACTAAGTTTTAGTCATCATCAGGAATCCTGATGATAACTAAAACTTACTCAAAAAGTTAACTTTATTTGGAGTTACCGTTGTTTTGTGTATACCGTATTTAATAACCATTGTAAATAATTTCATCTTTACCAAATGATTGAACTTTTCAAGAATATTTTTTTAACTGAAGTAAACACACTTTAGTACACCCTACTTTTAAATTATTCTTTTACTCTGTCTAATAACAGATGATTTAATACTTAAATAAAAGAAAAAGTCTTGGGCATTGATAGGTATTCCATCCAGAAAAATTAGCAAAAACTTTAATGTCAATTATCAGCAGATATTCAGCTGTGAGCACAGTCAACAGTTGAGAAAATGTGCTATCATTGCAGTACAATGATGATGACATTAACCAGCTCTTTATTTTGAGTATTTCACACACATACCATGTTAAGATTTATTATTTTTCATCTTATTCTCCTCTGTAAACAGGTTTTCTTTTTTCTTTAAAAGCTTTTAATCCTTCAAGCCTATCTTTTGTTGGAATCACCTGGAGGTTTAAATAAACCAAAGTTATAAACCAAAATAACTACACTTAATGTTACATGTACACAGTTTGTAACTGTTTTAAATTGAGTTCTGTTAATTTACTGTACAAGAACCAAATGGGTACATCTCACCTGGGCATAGCATGCTTCTTCAAATTTCAAACCAGATGTCAAGTCAACCTTGCATAAATAAGAAACACATTTTAACTAATGAAAGGCAAAAAGGAATTCACAAAAAAACAGAATAAACTGCTAATTTCATTGTGCCATCTAAAAGACAACTATAATTTTTATCTACACTGTATGAATTTTCATTATCACCTCTATTCCTCGATTCACTGCCATTTTAGCCATTCTAAGTGCTACAGGACCTTGTGGTAACATTTCTGAAGCTAATTCCAAAGACCTGTTAAAAGCCTCATTACTTTGCTCATTCTGTTCAACAACATAACTCACTAAACCTATTTTCTCAGCTTCAATCCCATCAATTATTCGAGCTGTAAATATCAACTCTTTGGCTTTTGATGGACCAATCAGCCTTGGTAATCTTTGAGTTCCCCCTGAATGACATATAAAAAACATTTTAATTCAACTTTAATAATTTCACTTGTCAATATAAGTCTATACCAATAGCTTACAATTAAAGCAGATTCACTGCCTAATTCATTTTTACCTCCTCCAGGGATAATAGCTAGTCTTGTTTCAACCAAACCAAGTTTGGCAGTGTTTCCAGCAACCCTGAAATCACAAGCAAGAGCCAGTTCCAGTCCACCACCAAGGGCAACACCATCTAATGCAGCAATTGTTGGTACCGGGAGATCATTTAACTCTGTTATTAAACTTCTACCACCTGAAACATAACGACCAACATCTTCTACCTTCATCTTAGCTCTTTCTTTGAGGTCAGCCCCAGCACAAAACACTCCTGGTCAACAAGAAGAAATAAGACTTCAAGTCAACTATATTTATACAATACCTGATCATTTCAATGCCATTTCATTTCCAGATAAATTACAAATGATGAGTTTCCACACCATGTACTGGTATTATTTATATTTTTTAATGAAGATCATTTTAAAAATGAAAAATATATCAATAGACATTTCTACCTGGGACATCACTCTTAATAATAAAAGCACGAAGACCATTATCAAATTTTACAGCATCCAATGCATTCCTAAACTATTAAAAAAAAACATTCAACTCAAACTAAATAAATCTGAAATACCACAGTATAATATGTTGTCATCAACTTTACCTGGTTGAGAAAGTTCAGACTAATAGCATTTTTTGTACTAGGTTTATTAAGAGAAAAAACTGCTATACCTAAAGAAAAAAAATGGGAAAGTAAACAATATGTAGTGTGATATCACAAATGGGTTTATGGGGATAAGCAGGGATATACATGCACAGTGACACCCCATAGCCTGCATTAGAGATACAAGGGGTACACTTTCCCTCTCACCTCCTCTCTCTCTTTCTCTATATACCAGTATATATATATTCTGTATAGACCTATATGTTATATAGAATATTATAATTTAACAAACTTTATTGAATGTGATCTTTGTTCTCTATGTTAACTGAGCTGCAGTCATGCAATACCCCAGTCTATATCTTGCACACCATATATGGCGTGCAAGATATAGACTACACATAAATATTAATGAATGTTTCTTCTACAAGAATAATCTCATATTTGTTATTATAATCATTAATAATCATTAAATCATAATTATATTTTTTTATCATCATTAATAAATATAAATTTTCCACTAACCATCCAAATCACCAGTTAAAACATCAAATTTAAACTCGTCTTGCTCACTTGTCGTTTCGGTTGATAAATTTCTAACTCTACACAGACTCTGACTGGCAATCCTTTGAACAAGTCGTTGATTGAGCAAGCTTAGTCCATGTGGTAACATATTGAGCTGATATTTATGGTTAAACAACAAAACCAAATATACAATCTACAAAGATTTGTTTAGTGATTATGTAACTATAAATCCTGAAGATAAGCAAGCTTTTAAACATACAAAAACATTTAAAAACACTACTTTAATAACACAGTTAAAATATTGTAACCTCCTTCTGCGCAAGTGGTACAGCGGCATGCATCACCCCAATACTTCATGTTGGGTCGACTATTTTAATTTTGGTTACTGGCTTGATTTTGAATATGGGTACATTACAGGGTACATGTGGTAATTACAAAAAACAGCAAAAGCATTAATACTTCTAACTTCATTTTTTTTTTAATTTTAAAACCTTGTTGCAAATTAAAATTGTAATAACGATGGTCAACAGGACAAGAATCTGTGAAATTCCATAATGAAACCAACGAAAAGTCACAACACACATAGAACAAACAACATTTAAACACCGGTATTTAAATTAGCTTCATAAAGAACAAGTTGGTTGTAAATAATAACCACACTTGGATATCCCTTTTGATCAACTTTGGTGCTTTGATCAACTAATTTTTTGGGGCGTGTTAGTAAATTGGCAACGTGCCGATATAGTATTGTGAATATATTAACATTGTACTATATTAATAATATATTGAAATATATTATAATATATTATGGTGTATTATAATAATATATTGAAATCTAAAATTTATTAGAACATATTATCCATATATTAGAACATAAAATAATATATTAAAATATATTTCAAAGGCGAGCAACATTCGTGCTACCTGCAACTATTAAGAATACAGTGAGGAGTTTTAATAACAACTGAT
>JAOBAZ010299826.1:0-13992 GCA_026546875.1 Pteroeides caledonicum
ATATGAACTCCCCCTCTCTCTCTCTCTCTCTCTCTCTTTCTGCGAGGTCCTGCGAGGCGGTTACCTGCAGGAAAAGGGTGGAATTGATTTCCCGCCAATGTATGAGCAGAATATGTAAATCTATCCGACAACGTCCCGTTCTGTTTGCTTTCTGTTCGAGCGGGCACTCTGAACAGTCTGTGTCAAACTCCAACGAGGCTGGCACCTGTTGGAGAGTACGAGGTACATTACTGGTTGTAATAAAATAAGTAATAAAGTACGTAATTTGTATGTATACCATTTATCTAATTTTGCCAGCTATGTGACAAATAACCGAGTGAAAACATAAGACAATGTCACTCACCTCTTGAAATGTCATAGTGTCTATGGATGTTTAGCGATGTCAATATTTTCGTGAATTTCCTTCTTTTATTAAACGGAGCAAAATTGGGTTATCAAACCGAAGCTTGCCCACGAAATAAGAGGACGCTCATACACATGTCAGAAAATTTATGTGGGTACCAGATCCGGCCGCGGATCTGCACCAGTATTGTGAATATCAGTCGGAGAAGGTACGAAAGAGAAACGCCACAATGTCTACAAGAACGTTTCAGATCATGTCTTGCAAGTATTTTTTCAGTATTTTTTCAGGGCAAAATACTCTATGTAGCCGTCAAAGCAGTTTTTAAACTACCGTCAATCTTCTATTAAGCGCCCCCTCTCAAATAATCGCCTCCCCTCTATTAAGCGCCCCCCTTTGGAGCCGTTTTGTACTAAGCGCCTGTCTCTAATAAGCACCTCCCCCCCTAATAAGCACCCCTTCCCCCTCTTAACCACGGAACAACACGCTTGTTCTCAATAACATTTTAATACACGACAAGCTCTACTCGACTAATTTGTGGTTTGCAGCACGGGCTTTGAAAGAAGGTTCTGCTGTATTTCAAACTCGACGTATGGATAGCGTTCGGCAATCTTCTGTAGCTCTTCGCTGTGAGTACTTTGGCATGTTTCCTCCGCTTTGTTCTTGCACGATAAATCCCGGGAATAATTAAGACGACCTCGATCGTTTACCACACACTTGAACAGACACTGAATTCATTTCTGATGCCCATACATGAGACACATACAACTTTAAAACTTAAGCCATTGTGTTACATTTGTGTTATTACCAATTGGCTTACAAGTTCATAATAAAGTTTACGAAATACGGGAAGAGAATCTGAGTGTTTGGTTTAGCAAATTAAATAAGCGCCCCTCTTCTAATTAGCGCCTCCCCCCCCAAAGACCTCAGAAATTTATTAACCGCCCCGGGCGCAATTAATAGAAGATTTACGGTATTTGAGAAAATGACGCTTGTCAAATAAGTTTCAAACGTAATAAAAAATTAGAAAGTTTCCAAAGCAAACTTAACTTTCCAACGTTATATTTAATATCATGCAGAAAATAACACTTACCATGTGGGACCACCACGTGTAATCAGACCAATGAACTAAGATTGCTGGAAACAAATATTCCGCTATGAACACTAATAAACCCCCCGTGAAGTAACAAAGCATTTTAAAAGTTGCATGTGAGCGAAGAAGTTGCGAGATGGGACAAACAAATGAGCGAATATTCGCTTTACTTTTTGTTAATGTTCTCTATAACTAGTATATTACAATATTGAAAGTTCACGAAGCTCACGTAACACCAGTTCCAGGATGGATAAAAAAGTTATTGTCAAGTTGATACCGCGTATTACGTTATTACACGCAACTCTATTTCCCCACAACTCGACGGTTGCGAGACTTGCGATTTGCCAACGGGCAAAGTTAATTGAGATATTGTAGTTAACTTTAAGTTTGTTTTATTATGAGGATATTTTTAGTTATAGTATGGGAAAGTCAAAACATGATTATGATTGACGGTTCTATAAACATATATAAAACAAATTACACTGGTTTTTAAGCACATCAATATAATAAATTTCACTTTTAAAGTCAGGATATCAACCTGATATCAACTTTCTAATATCATATTACATCTTTGTTAATATTTCAGCACATCTCAGGTTGATATCCTGACTTTGAAAGTGAAATATATAAAACAATTTGTTTTTGACGAGCAACTATAGCAACTAGCAATTCCATGACTCGCAATATTACAAAACCGTATTAACATTACAGCATTGAAATAAATTCATCATTACTGAAAGTTTACTGTCTGCCTGCCAGTCTGTGTGTCTGTCTGTGCCTTTTCGTTTAACGTGCTTGTTCTATTTATGATCATGGTAGGCTGAATGGCTTCAGATGACTGATCGCAATTTGTTTCTCTAAATTTTTCTAGGGCCAATATCGTTCAGAAATACGCATTAATTACTATAAATATATTGATCTTTTATTTTATTTTATTTATATAAACATATGTTAATTCATCTTGAATTAACATGCAAATGAATTAGCATACGTTTTAGCTATTTTTAATTTCTCTATGTTCTTAACTGGAACGAGCTTTAACTCCCCTATAAAAACAGCAGTCTTTTTTATCTTAATACTGCAAGATGGACATAGTCCTGCTACGCAAATATTTCTGTATTCATAAATTGTAAAATAATGAATCCAATAATAATTTGAAACTTCCATAGCAGGACCAACCTGACAGGCTGGCTTCGTCACTGTGGATGAAGTATCTGTTAGCACAACTTAAAAGCGGAATAATTTGTTCATTCGCCAAAGTACAAAAATTACCTTCAGAAAATTAATTAAAAAACGTTTTTGAGCGAAAACATGTTTAGTAATATCAACGTATACAGTGTAGTTTACGAACCAAACGACATCACGTGACATAATTGTCCTGCAGTATTAGAATTCCAGACTCAATTTTTCTGGCCTGAGGAATAATGACATTCGACACTTACAGGTCGATGCCGCACAATATTACACACGTAAAAATCTCACAGCTTGTAACAACGCTGTTGACTCAACATGTCCGTAACAGCGCTGTTAACATGACAGAACACGACCTGTTAAAACAACAGCACTGTTCTGGCATGTTTCAACATGCTAGAACAGGTATGTTGAATCAACAGTGTTATTCCTCTATGTTATATTCATACCAAAACATTCCTGTGCAACAGTCATGTTCATATAGTCGTTGAAACAACCCTGTTCAACATTGTTAGTTCATCATGCTCAAATATACATGTTGTATCATGTATGAACAATGTTGTTCATTTAACAGCGCTGTTCTTTGCTGTTATAACAGGAATGAACAATGTTGTTTACCACTGTTCGTTCATCAGCCTAGAACAGTACTGTTTCAACAGTTATAAACAGGTCTGTTAACACTCCTGTTCAAGTTGGTCAGCTCATACATGTTCAAGCTGGTCATTTCATACATGTTCAAGCTGGTCAGCTCAGGCTGTCCAAAATTAGATGTGGCAGAAGCCAATTTGTATGAGGTGCCGTTACCGCCAAAATTCAGACTCGTTATTTTATAAAATGGAGGGTCGAATTTTTAAAATGCAGGGTCGTATTTTTAAAATGCAGGGTCGAATTTTGAAAATGCAGGGTCGAATTTTGAAAATTCTTACTGGTTACGAGAATGGTGTATTACCTACCCCACCGGGGATTTATACCCGGGGGCGCGAGTACCATACTGGAAATTCAAAATGGCGCTAAGTTACAGTGATTTAGAGTCTGTAAGTGTGTAACTGTGGATGAGCTTGAAAACATCCATTTTTCTATGCAAAATAACAGTTTAGAAGCGAATGAAATTCTTGAGGAAGTAGAGCTTATATTCGAAGCATTATATGCTTTGGATGGTAATGTAAGAATACCTGAAGACATTTTTCGTGATTTGCTGACTGCTAAAAGAATCTTGGAAAGAATTGTGAAAACATGGACACGAACTCCTAAGATATTTACTGGAAAAGCCAGTCGTCCTTCTTTTGATATATCCAGAGAGCAACTTGAATATTTTAATAACGTGTTGATTATAATATGGCGCGAAATTATTGTATGGCGCCAATTTGTTCTCGGTCACCGGGTATAAATCCCCGGTGGCAGGTACAAGTAACCAGAGTAAGAATTTTGAAAATTCGAGCCTGCATTTTAAAAATTCGACCCTCCATTTTAAAAATTCGACCATCCATTTTATAAAATAACGAATCTGAATTTTGGCGGTAACGGCACCTCATAAATTTGCGCTACCGCAAAACTACGTTTGCGGTAACCATGTTTCCGCAAATTTTTAAGTAAATTTTAGGGATAAAATCTCTATTTGTCAAGACAAACATTAACATGCGCATCTAAACATCGCTGAACAACATTCCGTAGTTTGTCCGTGCCTACAGTAACAACATGTCTACATCACTGACTTCATTGGAATTATTTTCAATAATTAAATTAGAATCGTCATCACTACTAGAGTGCGAATACGAGTGATCTGAATCATACAACCATTCATGATATTCCTCACTGTACTCGTTGTCTGAGTCGCTTGAAGTCGCTGAATCTTCTGGGTCTCAATTCATCAGATCTAATTCTTCCAATTCTGAAGTTCTGTTCTTCTTAGAAACGGTATCTTTTACCTTCCAACGCCACTTTTTTTCTTGTGATACACCTCGACTCCTTTTGCAACAACTAAATTGTCGCAATTATGGATTAGTTTTTCTAATGCTACTGTAGCTCTCGTAATTACAATTTAAAGGTGTGAATTTTGAATATTAATAGAATTTTTTGCTGCACTAGTATGTTCAAGTTACTGTAAAATCGCTTGGGGGAAACCAGATTAGGCTACCGCAAAACAACGTTTGCGGTAACGCGGCGATAACCCAGGTTTCGTTACCGGAATTTTGGACAGCCTGCAGCTCATGCATGTTCAAAGCTGTACAGCTAAAAAAAGCCTGTGAGATTTTAACGCGTGTATCCATCGAAGTATTTAAATAATTTAAATTATATATAAATATAAATTTTTTATACTTCAAACCAATTTATAAGGACAAATTGACAAAATTATGAACAGTGTAAAATCGTGGCATATCGTAAGACCGATGGCCATACAAATCATTACTGAAAAATTGGCGGCGAAACAGCAATAGAAGGTAGAGTAGACGAAGTAGCAGGGGTAAGTCTTGGATCTTTTTCTTGAGTTTTCTGCCCTTCCTCTTGAAGTTTCTCAACAGCTGAAAGGAATTCCGGCCTACGAGTTCCTTTTTTGTCCATAAAATGTTTGAAAGCTTTTGCACCATGTAAAGTGGATAGCTCAGTGTCCTTTAAAGTAAAAAAATATATAAACCATTGAAACGAAACAGAAACGACCAGTAAAGTGTGGATATGCACAGTGAAATGCAGCACAATTTTATATTATTAGAAATACTAAAAAAATCCTCAAGGAATTTTACGAAATGTTAATTTGACAAACTTTGTATAAAATACAAAGTTCACGCAAAAGAAATCTTACGAGTTTTTGACTTCTAAGTTTTGATTCTGATAAAATGTTCCCTTGCAGTTCTTTAGGATCTTGAAGAAGTTCGCCAGGTTTTTGCTTCTTCCATGTGTTCGGATTCAAATACCATGCGCCATATTTGACCTTTATCCAACTAGGTGTGTACGTTGTTTTATCCTAAAAGAAAAATCAGTATATATTATTCTTAGCTGCAAAATATAGTTGAAATGTACACTAGTTATTATATAAAGCAATGTCTTAAATAACTTAAAATATTAGAAATGAAAGTCCACGTGAAAATGTGAAGAGGGTAACATGCGTTACCACTTTTTCTTTTACTATCAATACAAAAGAGTTTCTGGCTTTAAGTACGTTTACAATCCTATACTCGTAAAGGTTAACGATTTAGCGAAGTTAGCGATTTAAAACAACTGACGTTATTTGAGCGTATACTAACTACTTACAGTAATAACCGAACGCATCGTCCGTATGGGAAAATATTTTGCTTGAAATTTTTTGAGTACAAACCGAGCCCGAAGAATGAGGTCTGCACTCAAACAATCTAAGCAAAATATTTTCTCGTAGGCACCGAGCTAGTAAAGTTAATAAGGAGTTTATTAATTATGTCTTCACTACAACAACGGCAATTGCTAACAACATTGTACCCTGTCTCCGTAGCATTTAGTGTACCATCTTTGTCGGGTAGTCCGGGTATAGTAACTGACCATCCATATTTCGTTTAATTTTGCTCGCAAATTGTTTCGCTCTATTTTTATTATGTTTGTGCCGGTCCTTACACCGAGGCTGTACAATAAAGTACGGACCTGAATTAAAGTACGGACCTAAATTAGCCAATCGGCGTTCAAATACGCATGTTTCGACACTGTCATAGTTACCACTATACCACTCTGTCATAGTTACATCTCGGCGACCAACGTTATTGCGCTGTCGCAATTTTAAAAACTCAATAAAAATACCAACATATGTTGCAAATCCTCGGCGGTGTACCTGTATTGTTCTTCCAATTGTTCAAAATCATCGAGCTCTTCAATGATTTTGAACAATGGAGAGAGCAATACATCGCCAATGATCGCCGACGATTTGCGATATATGAGAACCAGGCTTAATATTTTGCACGATTACGCGTTATGATCATAAATATTAATGACATAAAAATAGAACGTGTTGTGATTTTTGGTGGATAGATAATCAACACTGTTGTGCCGTTTGGGAAGTGCTTTCGAGACATCATATAATATCTCGGCAAAATTATTTATATAAAAGTTATACTTTAGCTGGACAGATGCACTGGTCTAATTTCAAGTTGCTCGTGAAGTTGAAAAGTATTTTACCTTGTCTATTTCATTTATATCAACCGCTTGATTCTGCTGGCGAGTAAGAGAAGATGAATCTTGTATCCGTAATTCGGGAGGAACATTGGTTAATTCCACCACGTGAATAGGAACAGACAATGTTGGCTGGAATTAAATATAAAATAAAACAATTCATTATACATTAACATAAAGCAAAGATAATCAGGCACCTATACCTTTGTTTCGTATCCACTTGCAAACAAACTCATGATTGTCGATTCTTCAATATTATTGCTCTGGCCTCCCTAAAAATACGCGGTCAATTTTTGTGTTACATATTTTGTTTGAAAAAAAAATTTGTTGACTGTAAAAAGCTTTTTCAAATTAATAATATTCACATCTAACTATACACGGCATTGTGCAGAGGAAAAATCCTGGTATTAACAACTTGATAGATTTCTAAGTATAGGTAAAATTACAAAGAATAGACAAAAATGCAAACTGGGGTCAAACGGGTCAAACAAAGTACCAAACAAAATGTAAAATAAGTGTAACTTATTTTACATTTTGTTTTTTTTTAAAATTTCCACAATCACTGAAATGTTTATTAAAAATTTCACTTTTTGTTCTTACAATATTACAAAGACTTCAAAATATCAAGTATAATGTTTTAAAACTTAGAAGAATGAATTGGGTCGTGTACGACCCAGTCAGTACAATGCATAAACATTACGACAAAAGCAAGGACAAAGTGACAATAATGAAAAAAATATTCGGCGTTTAAGGGTTAACAAATAAATGTAACAACGACAATGAGGAAATTTTGAGGAATCAATTCTAATTCAAAGTTGTACAGTTCCTCTTGCTTCACGCTACTTTTAAACTGATTAGATAAAGAAAAAATTTTCACTTACCAAATTTTCCACCCAGCTACAGAACTCTTTGGTGACACTTTGTATTTTGGCATCCTGAAAAAATATATCAATAATAGTTACTTTAAAACTAACGTTTGCCAACTGACAGTGAATTACATTCAAGAAAATATATAAATTAAAGAAAAGAGTTGTAATAATACTATGGAAAAAAATTACGGTTTCGACAGCTTTCGTTAAATAATAACAATGCCATAATTTCTATTCTTTCTCAACTTTTGGTGCCCAAAAAAAGTGACACTATAGAAATTATGGCATTGTTATTATTTAACGAAAGCTGTCGAAACCGTAATTTTTTCCCATAGTATTATTGTCGGAGATGAACCAGGATTTGCCTTGAATGGAGAGCTTAACTCCCATAATGTGCGAGCGTATGCACCGAAAGGAAACCTACCGGCGTTCAATCTTGAAAGGACAAACTCTCGGGCCAAACTCATTGTCTGGGCAGCACTCTGTGGTATTAAGCTGGTTTTGGGGCCTTACTAGTCTTTGATTATGTAATGGTTTTGCTTCACTTGGCAAAAACTTTTTAAAATGCTTAAATATAAACAGAATTTCATTAAATTGCTCTGTGCGTAATCAGGCACGCTTAAGAGGGGTTTAAGTTTAATTGCAACAGGGCAACAAGATCCACCAGTTTCCTTTCTGTTTTAAAAGAATTTCAATGTAAAAATTATTTGTGTTCATACCAAACCAGGTGTATCAATTTTCTTTCGAGTTGATTTAACTTTTTCATCTTTTTGATTGTCTTCAATCTTTGGTAACCATCTATAACGGCTTTTGCTCACATCACCTGAACTACATGCAAAAATAACCCACTTGTTTATTCAAGATACTGCGTATTTTATTCTTCTGGTAATATGATCTGGCGGAAAAATGTCACGCAAAAATTACAAGTGCACTGCATGCAATTATCAAAATCTGTTTAATCTTATGATAGCTCATTTATGATGACAGGAAGGGCAGCGCAGAGAAAGCCAATATAGCTTAATGGGTAAAGATGGAAGATACGAAAGTAGGAATTACAAGAATTGTGAAATAACATATATGCTACGCACATGCAAACTGGCCAATGCTCGTGATCGGGCCATCCAAATATGGAAACTTAAAGCTTTCATTATAGTGTTTTGGTTATTTTATAAAGATATATTTATAATGGTTAGCGTGTTTGAATGTCATGGCACAAACACTTGCGGTCTTTTCTCAGCTTTTCTCAATTTCTCGATTAACAACTATTTGCTGGAACCGAGAAAAACATTGTGCTTCTCTAAAAATTAAAACAATTTAAATACGTAAGTTGAGGAATGCCTTTAAATTTTGACGACTATTCAGAACAAAATTCCCGCGCCAATGCCTGTCGCATATTCACGTGAGTTGCAGATAGCTTTTTTCTTATCTATCGGTAAACAACGCATAATCTTGCTAATATACTACGGGGAAGACAGTGCAACATTATCACGCCTACGTTACATACACTCGACCGATAAAATACTGCAAAATGTACCTTTGACAACTGGTCTATAACAATCACGTTTAAAGGGTTTATGAAATTTTCATACGTTGATACATCATTTTTATTACGGAATCTCGGTGCTTTGTTTGGTAATTATCGTCGTATATTTTTTTGTGAAGCACGGTGTTGTTAAACAATGGATGTTCCATATATCTTTTCAGCGAGGTCAGTAGCTCAGTAAATTTTTCACACCTTTTGTAACAACGACAGCTTTCCCAAGGTGTCATTGTTACCAATACACTATTATTAAATCCCCCAAATAACCTTAATATTCATGTCTATGATTTTGAGCAGATTATATCGTATTAACCAAGATATTTATCACACAAACCTTTTTCTTGCTGAATTTTCAGGCGAAATGGACTAAAAATAAAATAAACTCAGTCACACAATATATTTTTATGTCATTCCAATATCATTTTACATGGAGAAATTTTAGCATTGGACATAATTCACGCATACCATTGATCTTGTTGCTGCTGAAACCTGTAGGACAAAAACTGTTGCTTCGTACAATTAGGAATTGTTTATGAAGTTTATCCTGGTCGGTCTATGTTTTACTGTGATATAGTTGCTGCCAAGCCTTAGAGAGACATCACAGTTTTCTTAAGGTATTTAAGCGTACTCAAGTTGCCCTTTAAGTAACTAATCTTTTTCAAAAAAATAGTTATCCACTCAGTCATGCCAAGATATAATTATAATCGGTATTGAATTTCCATTTGCTTTTTTAATATGTTGTAAAGGAGATAAATTATTACACTATTCTTTTAATTTTTCCTTTCAATGTTGTATTTTCAACAATTTTAATATATGAATTAGTCTACAATAGGTCAAAATACCCATTTTGCATTTATAATTATATCTCTATATTTTTTCTTGCCCTTAATATTTTTCTTATGAGTTTCTCTTAAGAAATATGGAGTTCACAATGAAAACCAGTACGTTTATATTGTGTTTGATTCTAAAAGTATCTTATAAAGTAAACAAATTAATCTAATGGCATAATTCATGGATTTTAAGAGAATTTCATTGAAGCAGCCAAGGACATCCACTTGCCCATTTTATTTAATTTTTATTTATTTTATATTTTTATTTATTTATTTATAATATTTTATATCCCAGTAAATATCATGGTTATGCATCGTTATAAACCCATTTGGTACCCATAGGAGTGGTTTTTACAGTGACCCTTGACTGTTACACCATTATCTGCCTCTTCTGAAGTGCAAAATTGTATATTTTTTACATAATATGAATTCACGACACAGCTACGATTTAAATTATCCCGCACGAAAACATACAAACAATGCTTTTCGCATTAAAAATTCTCGTTTTGTGTGATTCCCTACACGTAATTAAGCATACTATATGTAGGAACGAGACAACACTTCACTTCAGTGCGATAATCTCATAATTTTGCATGTATTTAAGCCCAACGATACCAATAATTTCCCTAACTTCTAATGCTATACAACAATGTTATGTTTTCAGTATATTTCTAATGCTATACGACACACACTATCCTGTAGATCATTATGTATTATATCAACGAAAGTACTGGGTACTTTGTATGCAATTAAATTCGAAATTAATACCTGTCCTTGACGAGTGGAAGTTCTGGTCTGACTCTCAATGAGGTCGTCACATGACAATTTATGTTCCTGCAAAATCAAAATGTAATTTTTTACAGTTCTAAGTTCTAAGTTCTAACAATATCACATCACAGCCCTCAATATAGAAGAGTTGGGATAAGGGGTCTTAGGCGAGCCATTTTCGTTCAAAGCTGAGCGTGATTTTTATGGCCTACATAGCGAGCAGACAAGAAAACGAGCTTTTTGCGATATTTACGAGAGTAGATTACTTTATTCTGCCTAGATTACTTTGAAGAAAGACGCGTTGTATCTTCTGGATGTGTTTTTTAGAGATATTTTGGAATAACAGAAAATTTTACCGAAATCGTAGTCTATATCAAACCAGAATGGAGTTTAAATTTGCTCTCTTGCTCGAGGCTTCTAGCCGTTTCTTTAACCTGTCAGGATTTCTTACGCCATTTGGTAAGGGCACATCTTGTAACGTTCGGAAAAGGAATTACTGCGTTCAAACACACAAAACACCAAAATATTTAGCAAAAGGTGACTCAATACGCTTACACTTGTTAGCCTGTGAATACTAATTAAGAACAGAAATGACTCCCAACTCTTCTATATTGAAGGCTCTGCATAACATACAGGGGTATATATTTCGATTTTGTATGACTATGTGGATGTAGTATGTTGTGTCTACACTATACAGCATATCTTACCTCACTATCTTCTTCACTGCCAAGCTGAAGTTCAGGGTCCAGAATATTCACAACATCTTCAAAAACCTAAAATACAAATACAGTATGCGCACTTGTTGACTAAAATGTATTTTAGATATAGAGTATGTTCAATGTGTGTTTGAACCATATGCCTATCATAATCTATCAATATGCCTACCAAACAATGACAAACGCTTTTTAATAAAGGGAGAGTCTTGGGCATTAATGCGTTAAACACATCATGTTCAACAGATTTGATAAATCCAACACCATGCACTTTAAGATAGTAGTTTATATATGCACTATAACATATAATACAATAGGTAAAAATAGGCTTAATCATAGTTGTTTATAGGTGCACTATAGTGAAACAAGTGGTAAAAATTGACACGTGCAGGTGCATATGTTGACCAAGAAATACTAAATGTACCTCCGGTGGAACAGAGTCCTCAAGATGAGGAAACAAAGCTAACTGATGCTGAAGAAGACTCATTTCAATATCGTCCACATTATCACGCCTTTGTTGTTGCATAGGTAACGACCTGGAATTATCAGAATAATCACGGTATAAAGATTTTTAAACTTCAATATCTCTATATATGTAAAAAAAACTCGGCTACGTCTTGCGTCTTACACGCTCCTCTCGTCCCAATATTTTCCCATTCTCTATTATTACACCATTTAGTACACGATTTAAGTGCCTTAAAACATTTTCTCTTTCTTTAGTATACCATCCTTATATATGTATAGGACCTTCATCTGAGCAAACTGAGGTTCGAAAATGAAATGTCGTTGCTTATATGCTAGTCTGGAGGTGTCTAACTACTGTATAGCCAATCGTGTGTAAATAGAGTGGAGGATTGGGGTGGACCAATCGGCCACCCACGTGTACGCCCACACATTGAAGGAATGTGTGAGCGGCAAACTGATCATAATACAAAAGACACAAAAGAAATAAAATAAAACAACATAAACAACTTAAAACTTTTTATAAACATTTATCACAAGTGACACAATAGTTGGTGGATGTGCAGCTAAACATACCGTGTATGTCTGATAGTGTGATCTGACTTAGGGGCAGAGATATAGGTGTAGGATTAAGAAATGCATATTCAGGTGTTACAACGTGATCGACGGCACTCACAAGCTCCTACCGAACCCGATGTATGTTTTTCAAACTACTGTGCACTCTCTTTAATATTTTTACTGTGGCAAAATGAAATAAGTGGGGTTTCAGTGAAAATGTTGCACGTTTCGGGGTAGTTTTGCAAAATCCGAAAATTTTATTTTATGATACGTTTAACGATGAAATGGAAAGGGTAAAACAACATGATGAGCAGCCAGGTCAAGGGCGTAGCAAGAACGGTAATTAAGGGGGGGATTATATTCCTATATGTATGATGACATACCGTAAAGACAACATAATGTTTTCAAAAGAAATCAGTAATGTACAGGGCCAGATTAACCTAAGGGCAAGACTGGGCTGCAGCCCAGGGGCCTCCAGAAACAGGGGGCTCCAGAAACAGGGGCCTCCAGAAACAGGGGGCTCCACATAATTTAAAGTAGAATTATATATATATAGTTACTGTAAGGAATAAAAAATATTTTGTTTAACTCACGAACCTTACGAAAAGTTACTTCCCAGTACAATAAAATTAAGAAATTCAAATATCCTGGGGAGTGTGGGAGACTGGTAACTACAATGATTACTTGTTTTCATATTTTTTTGCCAGAGCCAAATCCCGCAAAGTATCTCACCTCCAGTAATCTTCAGAATGAATTTTCATATAATTATAATTTTATATTTCGTTCAGATTTTATTAAAATTTTGTTATTGGAAAAACGTGTTAAGTTAGGCTCTTATGTTACGATCATAAGTGTAATATAATATATGTAACAATGATAAGTAAGCGTAACTATTACCTTATTTAGTAATATTTCCTTGTAATATTGACCAATCGTAATTCAACGTATTTTATGTAAATAGGTGTAGTTCTGTAAAATAAACTTACTTGATATCTCGTGTTCATGTCTGTAATGTGATTGACTATACTGCGCATATTTAACAAGTGAAATATAGTTTGTCGGAGATGGCAACAAACCCAACAAAACGAACTTCTCATTACCTTTTGACTGAGGGAAGAGGGGCCTCCTTAATCCGGCCCTGGTGATGTAGGACATGAATATATGAATATAGCCCCCCCAAGTATCGTTCTTGTTACGCCCCTGACGACGAGTCGCTATAACGAGTTTTTTGAGCTGGTCTAAAGTGCTTATGAGATGACATTACTCTCTTTATAATTTTACTTGAAAGAACTCGTGCAATGGTTGAGAAACTGATTAAAAGTTCCTTCGTATCTCTTCTCATTGTCGAGATATTAAGCATTTAAATAAATCACCTGTGACGTCGCTGGTTGTGTGCAGCGAATTTCATAATGGAAAATTGTGTATTTCACTTTCAAAGTCAGGATATCAACCTGAGATGTGCTAAAATATTAACAAAGATGTAATATGATATTAGAAAGT
>JAOBAZ010299937.1:0-13991 GCA_026546875.1 Pteroeides caledonicum
AAAGTAAGTTATTAAATAGTTTTAAGAGTTCTTTCATTTGGGACAATAAAAAAAAATATTGCCATATCCCTTTAAGGGAATGGCATCTATGTATTGTACAACAGTATGAAATATTACAACTTTGTGCATCAGAAAGAGTTGTCACACTTCATTTGTTTTTTTCTCTTTCAGCTTGGCTTTGAAAAACCAGTGATATGGCTGTATCCAATGCAACTTCATTCATTATCACTTTCACTTTTTTCATCCTCCATTGCTCCATTTGGTGGTTTCTTTGCCAGTGGTTTTAAAAGAGCATTCAAAGTCAAGGTACATGTCGTGAAATGGTGGTAAACTGTTGAATATGAGGAGTTCTCTTGATGTTTTGAGCGAACATCCTTAATTAGAGCTAACTCTGATAAAGCAATGATTAAGCCATTAAGACAATGTTTAAGCCCTGTTTATATGGAGAAGAGTTGGCTCGGGTGGTAGGAACACCCTCCTACCTGAGTCAACTTTGTTGTGTATTTAGATGAGAAATTGGCAAAGTGAAATGCAAAGAAAAACTTTTTTCTACAAGAATATTAACTATCCAAAGTTTCAACCTTACAAATAAGGAAGACGACCATTCAGTGCAAAACGCGCGATCGGCTTTATGCGCTTTCTTCTGTGACGTCATTCCCATAATAACGTGTAACAGTTCCTACACGCTACAATATTTTGGTGAACTTTGAAATGACGGTGATCATCCACGTAATGTAGATTGTTTGAACTATCTTTTCAAAGGTTGTAGTTTACTTCGTTTCGAAGTCCCATCTAGTTGAAAAGAATTTCAAAGCACTGCTGGAAGCCTTTTTGCCGGGTCCATTAATTCTTAGGCGTCTCATACAAGTAAATTTTGTTTAGGATTTCGGAGATACTATTCCAGGTCATGGGGGATTAATGGATCGATTTGATTGTCAATTATTAATGGGAACTTTCACTTACGTCTATCATTTTACACTTATAAGGTAAGTGGAATAATTAATCAGAGAATATTCACCCGATAATCACCGAAGCTGATCCGAATAATTGTTTTACTTTTTTCCACAAGTCTTTTGTTCTGTGTTTGGGAACTGTATTTTCTTTAAACTCGCTTATCTCATTCTCATTAACTAAAACGACTAGCCGCCAATTTTGCAAATTTTTAAGTTTTTAGTTTCTCTAGTTTGTTTATTTGTGTCAAAAGCAATGTTATCAACCTCCAAAAGATTCCAGAATATCGTTTTTCGTTAATTTTATTAACTTTTCTCCATATTTTCAGAGCGCCAAACCCAGTGAAGATCTTACGCCAGATACTTTCGCTTACACCATCGCAGCAGCTACTTGTGTACAATAAACTTAAAGAGGAACTTGTCGAAGCAAAAATTTTAGCTTGATAAAACAAACTGATCTTGTACAGAAGTGCATAATGTAAATTATAGAAAACTTAGGCTTTTATTAATTCCGGCAAGTTGTATGAAAACAGCATTGTCACTATATGCAGTGGAAAATAATACGGTACAAACTCGAAATTGCTTACCGCACTATACAGAAACACGCTTTTGATCACTATAAAACCTTAACATAGATTTTATTGACATGATTTTTTGCTGAAAATTCAACATTATTCTCCCTATTGACAACTGTTCATTAAATTTAGTTCATTAAATAGTAATTGTATTGAAACATTGAAGTTCCCCAAATGAGCGAAGACGCTATTTAGGCCATTGTTTCGGCGCGAAAATGTTATCCAATCAGATTACATGCTTCGTTTTGCTCAGCTAATGCTGTTTTATTACAGAATCATCCTCAGAGAATAACATGAAAGACAAATATTTCATGATTGTAACACTGTTTTAGACAATACGAAAAACGTATTGGCTGAAGCGAGATTTGACCTCACAACCAGTTCGTGAAATCATGAAATATTTCTCTTTATTGACTCAGTCTTCGATACATTCACGTGATTGGTATGAAAAGGTGAACGATTCAAAAACCGGAAAAGATCCGAGAAAAGTGCAAAATATCCCCACCAAATGCTGATATCTGTTTTTGTACAGCTTGTTCAAGATATTCTTACTTAATTCGCCAACAATGCACCAATATTTAATGATTGACCCGTCCACAATGTTTTAAGTAGAAAGTTATTGGGTTCTCGGAACCAGAAATGTATAAAAGTAATTTCTGTTGGTTCTCATTAATTTTATTGGTACAATCGTTGTCAAATTGTAATGTATTTAATAAAAACAATGAACAAATGTCTGTATTTTAACAGCTAAGCTTCTCTTGAAATATACTTTGCTTTGTCCCCAAATTTATGACAGACTTGGAATTTTGTTTATTAAACATAATTGCTACATTTCAGCAAGTTTCATCAAGTACGTGATTTAAAACAGCAAAATGGATTTCTGTTCTCTTGCTAGTTCCAGGTTTATTGCTCACGGTTAGATCAGCTAGGAATTTGCTCGTGACACGACTATAGATTTCGTCTGAAATTAAATTGCCTAATGTGTTTAGTTTTGACCATGGTTTTGACAAACTATTTTAATCGAGAATGGATTTCGATTTGACAACTAGTGCCAGTCCATTTCCGTGTTTTCAGATCATCGGGTTGTATTACCTTCTGGTGGTATATTGCGTTTTATGACAAAATTCTGTAGACTTTCACTTAATGTACGTCGTTTATACGAGATGATTCATCCAGGAGAATCGCGTTAGGCGTTGTGGATAACGTAACAAATGTATTTTCAAGTTTAGCCATACGCGAATGGCACAAATGACGTCACATCGAGTACCAAGTAGTACAAAAAATTTGTTGGGGAAATTAAAAAAAATAAAAAATTTAATTATTTTTTATTTAAAATGCTATTAAATTATTAAACTGCTGGGGTTATCTTCAAAATTAATTAGCAGTTAATTTTAGGGCCAAAATACAATTAGTATATACAGTTAACTTTAGGAGTGGGTTGTCCACGGGGTTTTCTCAACCTCAACCATTAGAGACCAAAATCATATCGTAAATTTATTTTGAATAGTGGTCTTTGACAGACAAGGAAATATCAAATATGTAAGTGATAGTAGATCAGGGTTGTATGATCATGGGTATTTTATATGGATGTGCTGTATAGATCAGTGTGGGTACCAGATTCCAGTAATTTTGCAATATCTGACAGTATCCAGTAATTTTGCAATATCTAGCTGTATCCAGTGTGGTATCTGGCAGTGTCTGGTAATTTTGCGATATCCAACAGTATCCGGTAATTTTGCCTCAATGGCCACACAAGACTCACAAAAAACTATATGGTAATCTAACAACCTGATCAAAGTTAACAAGTCACAAAAGCACTGTTGTGAAATACAGTAAATATTAAATGATTGCAATCCATCATTTTAATAGTTAACTATTATTTTATTTTACACAATGCCTACTTAAAAATATGATACATTAAAACAAATCGGGCTGCCTGTGGCATGCATAAGTGTGAAATTAACAAAACAATATTAGAACCCATTCCAAGTTCAGGTTACAATAGTACTTGTAGTGTAGATATCGTTTATTATTCGACAATCACTGGGTGTTTTCCATTTCTTCATCATCAATCTTGGGGGCCAGATAGAACCTACACAATTAAAAACAGCAAAGTAAGGAATTACATACTAGAATACAAAAAATTTAACTTTACAGCTATTTTAAAATGATCAGAAGAGATGTTAGGTAGTAATTTACTGCAATACCAAAGTTGTCAAGGAAACACTTCTCAGTACATAAACTTATTGCTCACTCAGGTGAAACTTTCAATGGTAATAGGTTAAATATTTAAGATATTTCAAATTAGAAAAGGGCATATTAGAAAAAAAATTAAATTTCCAAATGTAATACCACCACTCATGCAAGAGTACAAAACACCTTAAAGAAAGTCTCATTCAGGATAAAATTTTGCTTTAGTGCTATATAATTGATATTATGGTAATATTCAACACTGCCATAAAGGTAATTACCATTCTTGTCCTAAATCCCACACTATACAGTATAAATTCATGTAAAGGTGAAACTGTTAATACCTTATTGAACCAATATCTCCAACTTTATATTCAACAACTGAAAAAAAACAGAAACAAATTAACTAAAAAACAAGATTTTCCTTACTGAAAGTACAAACTAAAGAACATTGAAAATGTACTACTGGTACCAGTACATTGCACTCATTAATTTAGAATTATTGATAAATACATAGCATTTACTGAACATAACCCAATCTACTCTTACCTAATGGTACATCAGCTTTTAGTGAGAGAGTGACTGAGTTTGATAATGGTGTAGCTTTTGTGAACAAGTTCAGATATCGCGATGCAAAAGTGAGGTTGCAGGCTTCATTTAGCTCAATGCTTACCTTAAAACAAAAGGTATTTGAATTTAAAAAAGTTAAACTAATTAATGCCGAGAAATCTGTAACAGAATTATATAGCTTGTATTTTAAGATTAACATTGACTGTGAAAGTCAAAGAGAAACTTACTTGTTCTTCTTCTTTGTCTACACTAGCATTTTGCCTTAAACTAATATTTCCAGTTCCAAGGTCTCCACTACATGAAAATCGCACACCTTCCTTTGTGCACGTAATAGTAACTGAGTCACCAATTTGGCTCAAATCGCGGCATATTCTTTGCAGCTCAGCTGAAGGCATTTTGACAATAGCCGAGTATTGTGTTTCCTGTAATAAAGGACTTGTGTAAGTTCACAAAGTTGGCAATAACAAAATGGTGGAACAAACTAACCCAATACTTACAGGTATCCCTAAATGTTCACTATCAATATCCATTAATTTCATGCTGTAATCAGAAACTTTTTCTTGATCTATCAACAAGCAATAATACATTATGTACTGTAAGTCTAAATAATAATTATCAGTATCATGTTTTTTTGACATTCAAAAGTGATCTAGCATGTTACTAAGCAATTCATCTATTAACCTACTAAATTACTGGAGATTTTCCAGTGACAACTAAAACTGTCTGCTGTTAAACAGAGTAAAATTCTGTTAAATAATTACAACAGACCTTACCACCATAACATACATGTACTAGTTTGTACACATAGCAATTCAGGCAGCCAAGAATGTACAAGAAAATACAGCTTCTTTTGCTTTTTTAGCTGACAAATGAAATTTGTTTAAAGATCTTCTATATGTATACTTACTAGGGCTCTCGAATATTAAGTTGACAGCATCAGCATTATCTTCTGCACGTATAGTAACAACATCATCATTGCTGGCACACTTCATGATCTTTGAAAGACTAAACAAAATCATACTGTACACTTAGTATTTTGTACACTTAGTACTTTCAAATAAGCATTATAAGAGCCGCCACATGTATTAGTAATGTTTCACCACATTTACGGTCTTCCTAAATCACTAGCAGTAGCCAATTCACTGGACAATTTTATTCAGTTTGGCTGATTTCATTTCTAAATTTCATTCAATGTTGAAACTCAAATGTACTTACAATGAAACAAATCCATCATTTTACTAAATTCAAAGAAATTACCAGGTTTAATGTTGAGACATTGACATGTAAATTTCATATTATCAAATTGTGGCAGTTTAACTCTCACATCAATTCTAGGTTTTTTGAATGTTTTACAAGTAGGGGGGCTTTAAATCCCCCAGATGCAGGATGTCTTTCTGCACTCTCAAATCAATCTGTTACTACTCTACTCAGTATAACATGCACATCTTCATCTGGTGCACAAAAATCAAACAATATTCCTTACTGGTTGGACATGAGTGCTCCTTAGCATATTCTGTCTAATGTCAGATGATTTTACTTGTCAAGACAGGACTTCAGCTGGAAATGAGTGGTGAGATAAAACAATGTACCTGTTAATATCCATACCAAGGGTAATATTTCTATCACATCTATATGGATCAAAGCCATCTGATCTGAGGTCAATAAAACACAAGCTAACATGAGCACCATCCATAGCTTGCATGCTCATGCCATTGCTTGAGCAATCCCAGTTGGCTTCCTTTACTAAATCTTTGATGGCATCAAGGACCTTCTTGAATAGGCTACCTTGGACAAGACGTGCTTCAAACATTTTTGAAATGTGGAAGAAATTAATGAAAACTATCTAACAAAAATACAGACAGGCAGCCTATAAAAATAAAAAAATATTATAACATAATGTAGAATATAAGAGAATGAACGTAAAAATTTCAACAAAACATCTTTACATACAGTAGTAGTGGTGGGGAGATTGTTTTAAAAGTTGTAATGTATTCATGCAATTTTTTTAGCATCCCAATGCGAAAGGGAGACATTGGGTTTAGATTTCTTGGATTCTTTGTTTACTTCTGAGTTCTGGAAAGTCTGTTTCAAATGAATACGTCTACCAAATTTTCGCGCCAAATTTCGGGGGCCATGTTGGTTACAACATTTGTACATTTTACAATGATTACTAGATGAGAACAAATTTTAATAAGAGTAAACCAAGTTCAGTACGATAACACAGACCTTGGTTAGACATGGTCAAAATCTGGTAACTAAGATACCTTCTGGTGAGCAAAACTTGCTCATAAACTCGAGGGAGATTTACAACATTTGATTTTGATACAGTAACCAAAGTAAAACTGAAAGTATTCATACTCCCCAACAAGTACAAAGGTTAAAACATACATATTGTCGTGCCAAAGGTTAGTAACAAAACCCGCCGTTAAGTTGAGGTTTTCGAAAAAGTGGATATATTGGATAAAGCCATACATTTATACAACATAAGCGAACATAAATTTAAGTAAAATAATACACAGTTGGTTAATACATGAGTGTCTGAGAAACAAACTTTCTTTAGCTCATGGTATAATTTACAGTTACAGTAACAATCCATACAAATAACGATTTAGCTGAAGAAATGAAAGTTACATCTTACCTCTTTCGTCTTCAACACGTTATGAAATTGGCGCAAAATTAATGGACATTACCCGCCAGTTTCGACGAACCCAATTGGTTGCTTAACATCACGTGGTACAATTTCGTGTGGTGTCACGCGGGGAAACCACGATGAGATGACACATAAATAAACATTAATTTGAACGAGTTTGAACCTGTACAAACCCTATATTTTCAAATGCGTATTCATGCGACATAAAAACAACTTTCTTTATCTTTTTAGTGTGGGCATTCTCGCCATTTAAATTTAAAAACAAATTTAACTAAAAAGACTTTTCAAATTATTTAAAAAAAATAAAACATTGTTCTAAACAAATAAGAAATGGAATATTCTTATTTTTACTTTCCCCCCTTCATCTCATTTTGGTAAACAAAACAGAAACACCTAAACAAAGCCCAGTGACAAATTGCAAAATTACCCCATTGTTTTTAAAACATTTTTATATGTACACTAGTACAGATAAACAGGATTAAAGACCTTGAAAGAATTGAAGTTGCACTGGGCACATTTACCAGAACTTTTCTACTTATTACAGTAAAAAACATGGTGAAAAATTTGTTACTGAATCCATTGACCGCAGGTTTCCCCGTACAAGTAAAATTGTCTGGCATTAAAGAGGAAAATCTCTTAAATGGCCAGTTACAGCCATTCCACGGTGAATGGATTAATATCGAAAATGGTTTGACAAAATTGTTGTAGAAAAAAATTTGACAATATGCAGGTTAAACCAGCATGGGGTATTTGTAGGCTAGGGTGTTGGAGAAATGTTGGGGTAAATGTTTGAGAAAACTAATACAAAGCACTAATAAACTCAATGTAAAAGAAGCCCTTTGGTAAGGTTAATTTGGAATGAATTAAACACATGCAAAGCTCAATACTGGAACAAAGCTTACACCTCATTGACATCATTATTATTAAATAATGATTAACAATCATTATTGACTATGTAATTCACTACAATCAACAACAAAATATTCTGCTCGCCACTTTATTAGAAGTTCATTAATATATTTTACAAACGTCTTCCACGTCGTCCACCTTTGCGCCTTGTGCTATCTGATGGGATTGGAGTAACATCCTCTGTAAACAAAAGACCACCACCAAATTACAGTCATGCTTGGTTTTATTGTAACTAAACTTTCAGTATTTATGTTAGTTTAGGAACATTTCATAGTAATATCCTTACCAATTCTTCCAATCTTCATTCCGGAGCGAGCAAGAGCCCTTAAGGCAGATTGAGCACCAGGTCCTGGAGTCTTAGTTCTATAAATAAGATAAAAAACTTAAACATCAAGGTATAAGAAGATATCAAGAGAAGTATGAACCTAATTAAGGATGTGCCGGATCCGGATACTGGTAACCTTGCGATATCCGGCAGTATCTGTTAATGTGGTATCCGGCAGTATCCGGTGTCCAGTAATTTTGCAATATTTAACAGTATCCGTTATCCAGTAATGCAATATCCGGCAGTATCCGGTAATTTTGCGATATCCGGTAGTATCCGGTAATGTGGTATCCGGCAGTATCCGGTAATGTGGTATCCGGCACATCCCTAAACCTAATACTATTACTACATATAGTAGCAAAACTAGTATAGCCTTTTAACAATTCATTAATAACCTGTTTCCTCCAGTTGCCCTCAATTTGATATGAAGGGCAGTGATGCCAATTTCCTTACATCGGAGAGCCACATCCTGAGCTGCTAACATGGCAGCATATGGAGATGCCTACAATTACAAAGTTAACAAATCAAAAAAGCTATTTCAATCAGAACAAAGAGAAAAAACATTTGATGCTTGCCTCATCACGATCAGCCTTCACTTTCATTCCTCCAGTAACACGAACAATTGTTTCTCTAGTAACAAAAAACAAACTTAAGATCTTATCTTGAAATATAATAAAACTAAAACAATACAGTATACATTGAATGCTGGATGGGTTTGTCAGTAACCTGTTACCAGGTTTAACAATTTGGTCTATAACAAATGTAAAATAAACCATGTTATTTTACTTTTCATAGAAAAAACCCTGTTGGCAATAAATAATACACATTGATGGCAGGAGGTTTTCCCCTGACAAGTAAAACTGTCTGCTCTTAAAAAGAGTAAAATCTGCAGCATCAAGGTGATATTTTAAACATACGTTTGATGACTTTGAAAGACCAAAGAGACCATCAGTCAAAGTACCACCTTAAGATTTATTTCTTAATTTCTAACAACTCATCTTGAGTCTACAATCAGAATCTGATATTTTTAGAGTGTTTTCTATTTATTTTTTTTTATTTTTTGACTTGTTTTTTGTTTTTGCTGGCCTGTTCACACAATTTCTTTTTACTTACTTTCCTGATAAGTCAGTAACATGGACAAAAGTATCATTGAACGATGCAAAAATATGAGCTACACCAAATACATTCTCTCCTTCTGCAACCTAAAAGCCAAGAGAAGAGTTCAAGACACACAATGACAATACACAATACTTGGCATCAAATCATATATAAGATCATTATGTAAGGCATTATTGTAACGTTATTAACCTGAGGACCAAGAGTAATTTGTACTTCTTCTTTAGGAGCTTTGCCTTTTCTAGGAGCCATGCTAGAATTACAAGATTTTCAAAGAGGTTCAAAATAAGTAGAAAACAGGCTTTATATCTCGGGAAAATATGACATGTTTTAGACAGAGAAATTACAAAATACAGATTTTAGAGGTAGCATAATTATTTCTCATAATATTTAGCTTCCTTTGGGTGTGAAATGCTTAAAAGTGATTCAAAGATTGAAAGGATTGAAGAAATACCTCAAAAAATATCTAGAGCGATTGAATCGACATCAAAAAGAACGAGCTGTGGGCGAGGGAAAACTGGTAACCAGGCACATATCCCCTAAAAATCGTTTTGATCCATGTATACACATAATGATCCCGTTGCATCCCGTCCAAATCCTATTACCGGCAAAAAACCGCTAATCTACATACTAGCGATTACATACTAGCAATTGTAGGAAGGTGCTTTATTCAACTATTTTTGAGGTCTGTGGTGATTTTTAAATTTTGCTCCCGATTGATTTTGTTCATAGTTTTTTTCTCCCGAAAATTAAAGTTGCAGACTTCAATCATAAAAACTTCAATGCATTAATTTTAATTTGGAGTAATTTATTCGTAAAGCAAAAGTGCCGGGAGTATGATATCGTATAGTTGTACAGCCAGCTATAGTACTTACGTAGACTTTCATTTTTCAATGGCTATTTATTGAAAAAACAAAAAAACAAGATGCCAATCGATAGCAGGCAAATTTCTCAGCTTGTACAATTAGGTCTTCTCAGTGCTTTATTGTATTACGGCATGAAATGGATTCTAGATAATATAGATCCTACCAAAAAACGACGAGAATTGGCCCAGAAACAAGTAAGTGACATGCCATGTCTTGCTCGATATTATGTTTTTACTAGTTTTACAAAATGTTCTCAGTTAAATTGTTTCTTTAAAGGCAGAGGAATTGTTAAAGCAAATAGGTGTAAGTGATGTTGAGGTGAGTGCTGTAAATCATTAAATGTTAAATGGTTGTTTTCAGACGCCCAAACCCAGTTCTTGAAACTGTTAACCTTACCTGTGCCATAGCCTTAGCCAATTATTATAACACCAAATCCATGATCTGAACTATTTCAAGAGGTTTAAACCTTTCAGATTCAAGTAGACTGTTTGAACAATCAAAATGTTAGATAAACCACGCTTTTTGCAACAAAACATTAGTGGCAAGGGGACTTCACCCCCCTGTCTATCAAAAGTGTAATTCCACTGTCATTATTCATCACTATCAACAACTTCTAATTTTTTTTATTCAAAGTTGACTGATTATGAAATGGCTCTTGCTTCGACCTTGGTTGATCCATTGTCAATTCCTATAAAGTGGAGTGATATTGGGGGACTTGATCACATTGTTAGGGAATTAAAGGCACGGTAAAACAGTAATTGACAGATATGTTAGATTGAGAAGACAGACTTCAAAGCCAATATGAGGATGATATGACATATACAAACATGGTGTCAAGCTGTCTTTATTGTCCACATGCTTAATCTAAATCTGTCTATTATTAATACATGTATTATACATAACCATATTAAAATAAATAAATCATTAACCCATTGATGGTGAAAGATTTTCTCCTAACATATAAAACCATCTGGTGTTAGACAGAGTAAAATTGTCTGGTGTTATAGCCTGTGTCACTGTCAATGAGTTAAATGGCTATTGATTAACTGGTAGTCTGGACCATGTAATGACTATTGTGTGACATATTTTGATATTTCAGTATTATGAATAGAATATATTATAGAATACAGTTATGTTATTGTTACATACAACATACACTAACAGTACATCATGTAGTAATACTTATTAATTACATATTATATATAGGAGACTGTTATTTTACCAATGAAACAAAAGTATATTTTTGGAAAATCTGCATTACTATCTTCACCAAAAGGTAATAGTTATTCATATTTATTTAAAATAATATCATTTGGGTCTTTTTCAATAACCTAGGTATTCATATTTCAAGTTTTAGTGCCCACTCTGAGAATTTGGTAGCCCAATTTTAGAGCTAGTTGCCATAAATTTCATTATCATATCAGTGATCACATGCATTGATAATGTAGTAATCAGTGATAATACCGGTATTTTTCAATGCCTAGTCTTATACCCAGTATAAGTAAGTTTCTGGTCTTGCTTTCATTGATTCATATATCATAATTAACATAATTATTAATCCATTGACAGCATGGACTGGCAACTTACCCTAACAGATTTTACTTTTTGCAATCCAGATGATCTGCAAACATGAAAAAGGACTTGCACTAGTTGTCAAATAAAAATCCATTTTTCAATCAAAACGGCTAATTTTCTCTGGAATTATACTTTACTTCATTCCCAAATTGATGACAGACTTATAATTTTGTTTATTAAACATAATTACTAAGTTTCAGCAAGTGTCATCAACAAAAAGCAAAGATATAAGTGAAAAACAACAAAATGGATTTATATTTTCTTGCTAGTGCCAGGCTTTTTTCTCACGGTCAGACCAGCTAGATGTCAGATGACTACCTCTAGTATTTCAATTATTTTTCAGGGGTTTTATTATATGGCCCACCTGGTTGTGGAAAAACTATGATTGCCAAAGCTACAGCAAAAACAGCAGGTTTCTATACAGTATAAAATAACTGAACTTACCCTTGTCTAAAAGGAAATACTGGCAAGGCCATAAACAGATAATCTTTAACATCATGCTTATGTACAAATGTATATGTGACAGTTTTGTTGTTATTCTTTCAAGGATGTCGCTTTATCAATGTCCAAGTATCTAGTTTAACTGATAAATGGTATGGTGAGTCACAGAAGCTTGCTGCAGCATTATTTTCACTTGTAAGTCAAAGAAAAAAAGGTACCAGGCTATAACTCTTTTCAGATAAAGCCCAAAATTTATAGTCTAAGTGATTTTTTTTAATTTTACAGGCAAACAAGTTATCACCATGTATAATTTTTATTGATGAGATTGGTAGGTAATTTTTGTTTTGTACATCATTTATCACATTATAAAAAATAAAGTATATTATATGCTTTATAAAAAGTATTTTTTAATATATTTTTTATGGTAGTGTCATCTTTCTTTGCAGACTCATTTTTAAGAAACCGGGCTGCAAATGACCATGAAGCAACAGCCATGATGAAGGCTCAGTTTATGAGCCTTTGGGATGGTACGTATTCATCCCTTTGACCGCTTTCAATTCTAAGTAGGATGCTGTGACATTATGCCAGGCCAAAATAAAGTCTTTGCATTACCTATACACTGTATACCTATAAAAATATTGTTTTTATCATGGTAATAATAATGCTAATAGTATAACAATCAACCATTATTTTACAGCTGTTTTACCAATTTTCTAAAAATTTTGCTAGCAGCTCCTTTTGCAGTAGCCTTATGCATTTCACAGGCTCCTGAGAAACTTATCTCACACACACTTGTATCATGTGTTTTATCTATAGTCATTGTTTCATTTTTAACCCATTAATGGTGGGAGCTGGTTTTCATCTGAAAACCTCCTACCATCAAAGTAAAATGGTCTGCCATTGGAGTAAAATTTATTCATCACTGTTTTTTTCATTGATAGGTTTAAAGACAGATGATAGTAAACAAATACTGGTGCTTGGTGCAACTAACAGACCACAAGATGTTGATAAAGCTATATTAAGAAGAATGGCAACCACTTTTCATATTGGGTTACCTGTATAACTCATTAATATTCTTGTTAATTAAGCACATAGGCTCACTTAACCCTTTCGCTACCAGAGCTCCCCTGACAAGTAAAATCGTCTAGCGTTAGACAGAGTAAAATACTAAAGTGGCTGCTTTTGGCCAGTGTGGTAGTGAAAGGGTTAACCAAGTCATTCTGTCTATTTCTGTTTAACTCTTTGCACCTTAAGCTGCCCAGAGCTGACCCTTTAGTACTTTACTCTAACACCAGACAATTTTACTTCTCCAGGAGAGAGTACTGAGTGGCAAAGGGTTAAATTACTCCAGTCCAGGCATTGCTGCACCGAATGCATATAATTTTTTTTATTTTTTAGGATTGCAGTCAACGTAAGGCAATTCTAGAAATAATATTAGCCAATGAAAAGGTTGGTTGTCTTGAACACAATTTGCATGTCTTACTGTGCTAAGGCTATTATTATGTCAATAACCTGTTGCATGTTGGTGACTTTACAGGCAGAACATGATATAGACTATAACCATATTGCAGAACTAACAAATGGTTGTTCTGGAAGTGATTTAAAAGAAATATGTAAGTTTGAAGTTAATGGTTTGTTGTTGATTGCCTATACTGTAGTATGATAATTGATTATGGTGGAAGCATGTGCATTTTGCCAAAATGCATTGTAGGTGTGAAGCATGAATGGGTAAAGAAATATGACAAGACATGGTTGGATCCAGCACTAGTGCACCTAATTTGCATATCACTGCTTAGCCAATCAAAATTTTATTTTGACCAACTT
>JAOBAZ010300048.1:0-13112 GCA_026546875.1 Pteroeides caledonicum
TAAATCATGGCTGTTGATAACAACAAGTAAGAACAACATTGATATCAGGTATGAACAGGTATGATATCAATATTCACCTGGCCAGCTCAAGCATGTTCAATCCTGTTGAAAACAGCATCGAACAACATTGTTAACAGCTGCAAACAGACTTTGCGATTCTGCGTGTGTACACTAGTCTTTTTGGGGAATCATTATTAAGTGTCCAACTTAATACTGATCCAGAATTAAGTGTCCAACTGTAGCTGGCACAGTATGAGGAGCATAGGTTATTACAGTGGTTGTGTTCACTTAGCACTGTGGTGCATGGGTTAACCTTCAGCCATTAAGAATGAGTACCTAAGGCTTAAGACTATCTCTTTAACCCAAGTGCTGTGGGATGGCTGTAAATGGCAACTTAACAGATTTTACTCGGTCTAATGCCAGACAATTTTACTTGTCAGGGGAACACGCTCCTGCCATCAATAAGTTAAAGAGATAATCTCTTGTTTATTAACATGTTGGCACGGTGGTGCATGGGTTAATAAAATGGCTGTCTGCAGTCAGCAGCATGATGCATGAGTTCATTGAAGATTATATCTAGTCTAGTATCATGAAAGCTAGTTTACCTTTGTAAAACAAGTTTTTTCACAGACTGTAATGACATTTCATCAAATAATTGTTGCTGAAGGCTTGAAATTCTGATAGTGAATTAATAATTAGTATGTATAATTTTTTACCACAAGAAAAAATTGGACTTGTTTACCTTTCAGATAATTTCAACTCATCTTCATCACTTTCTTTGTTTTCTCCAAGTTCGTCTTGTCCTAAGGTTCTTCCTGTAAATACAGTATTGTACATCATCTCCCAATAGTGTAAATGCCATAACATATTTGACAAGCAGGGGCAAGATGACAAAAAACTGAACTTAATTTAGCAGCAATGGCTTGATATACAGCAGCTATGCCTATGGAATAGATTATATGATAGATTTTTATTTGGGGTATTATTAATATAAAGATGTATTGTTGACCTTTTAGCCAGGGGGAAATAGTACAGAAAAACCTTTGAAGTACAGGGAAGATTATAATCTAAGTCTAGTACTCTACTGATATAATTAGGGCTCCTAGGCTGGGAGTTGCCAAACCTGACCAACAGATGAGACATTTATTTACTATATATAAATTGTCACTCATAATATGTAAATTTGGTTCTATGGTAATAGTACACACCAGAATTTTTTAACATTTTAGAGGATGATATTTTCACTGATATAATGTAAAACAAATATCTCACTGCAGACTTTGTGGCAATGATTAGTGAATCTTAGTATTATCATGATTATAGTATTTTAATAATCTACACACTTCAAAACTTACTAGCGTTTAGTTCTGCTTCGTAATCAAGTTTCTGATGTTCCAACCATTCTTTGCAGCTTTCCAAATTAAAAGAGCAAAATATTTAAATAAAAGCTACAAGTTTAGCTTAATTTTGCCTTAAACCATATATTGATATAATGATATAGTATAAGTCGTCAAGCGTCAAATAAAGATTGTTAAATATTTAAAGATATACCTTTTCATAAAAGTGAATTGCTCTTCAACAAGTTGCGCATCATCTTGGTTTGAACTATCATTGTTTAAAACCTCCATTCCAAAAGTTAAGCAAAAAAATAAACGAAATCGTCTTCACAATTTGGTTGCCATAATCATGTTTACCTCCCGCGTTTAATCGGGTTTAATTTCGCGCCACTTTTAAAACCGGGGGGAGCACGGCAATATCATCGATGGATTTGTTTTGTTGTCATGTTGTCAAATTTTTTAGGTTAATTTTTGTCTTTTTTCTGTTGGAGAACATATTAAATGTTACTACATAATGCACACAGAGTAGATTTTTTCTCATTTCTTACCTGTTTCACGGAAAAATGGCGGCTTTGGGTTCTGGGAACGAAATTGGCGAATTATTAGACAAAATGACACTTGGTGTTACCAAGACATTAGGTAAGTTTTGAATACATTTGCATGAAAATTTAAAGCCCATTCCACTTTATTACTTATTATAGTGTATGGTATAGTATATATTTAGTGTTTTTTTATAGAGAAGAAACCAGGTGTTACAGATGTCCGACTTCTTGACAAAAATCCAGCTGAGAAATTTGCAGTTCATTCATGGGAGCAGGTTTCTATTTATATTATTATTATTAATAAAATTATTAGTTTGGCATTGAATTAAATAGATAAGTGGAGTACGTTGCCAATAAAGTAGTTAGATTACTTTTGTCCTGAAATTATTGAAGATATAGAGTTATTCATGTTGGACTTATTATGGTGAGAGTTGAAAAACATGCTGCTAATAATTTTACTAGTAAGTAATTTTAAGCATTTTGATTGGTCAGTTGTCCAGTAAATATAATGCATTATTTACCAGCCAGAAAGGCAAATGCTTTATTCCCAATCTAGCTTCCCAAAGTTGTCTCAGTGATTATAGGTGATATTCACCATGCTTTTCTAAAGTCTTGCAACATCCTGCATGTCTGGATCAGAGTATCCAACATGGGACCCATTTGGTATTTCTTAAATATTTCACAATAGCATCATGCAATTACAAATATTTCACAATAGCATCATGCAATTACACAATTATATAATTACCAAGAACCCCCATTTCAATGTTGAAATTCTTTCGAGCAGATATGTCAATGTGGTGGTTTAATAAAAACAGAGATTTTTAGTACAGCAACATTGAAATGGTCAGGACAGGGAGCAGAGACAATAAAACATACAGGTGTGCAAACAAGTTATGAAATGGTTATAGCTTTTCCATGCATATGAGATGGGTGGTCTGTGGCCACCAAGAAACAGGCTATGTAAAATCACAGAAAAGTGCTTGCTATTTTTTGGTGGTCTGTGACCACCAAGAAACAGGCTATGTAACATCACAGAAAAGTGCTTGCTATTTTTTTGCTTCTTTTCCATATTAAAAATCCTTCCCCTGGCCCACCCTTTAATTTGAAAATAGCAAAAATAGAAGACTGGGTTTAAACTGGGTAATAGTGTGTGTAATTTGGAAAAAAACATGCACAAGTGAGTTTTTTGATCTAATATGGCTTGAATCTAGGAGAAAACTCGTGTTGTGCTTGTTTTTCTAAATTTCATGAGATATATTTCTTTCAGCCTCATAGTACCATATGCCACTTACCAGTATAATTTTTAGTCTGTCTAATGCCAGACAATTGTACTTGTCAATAGGAGAGAACTGGAAGTCTGAAAGGGTTATTGTTTTAATTTTTTTTATATTTATTGGATTGCAAGCATTTGAATTTCACAACAGTTGCCATCTAGAGTTTAATAACAAAAAAAAATGTGGTTAGCTATCTATGCTATGTTTCCTTTTTTTAGCCGATCAGATTGCATAAAAGATTGGCAAAGTAGGGATAAAATTAAGAAAGATATATAGTAGAAGCAAATAGACTCACTTACAGTAAACGCTTTCCCTTCTGGAGGTCTTCACTTGACAATTTTAAGTAAAGTCACCTGGCATTAGACAGATACTAAAGGTAGTAGGTGCAAGTGGCACAGTATAGGGATTTGAATTAAAAGAGAGACATATAGGTACATATAGGTAGATATAGGCTAAGTTAGCTTTTCTGCTAATGGAGGTCTTCACTTGACAAGTAAAGTCACCTGGCATTAGACAGATACTAAAGGTAGTAGGTGCAAGTGGCACAGTATAGGGATTGAATTAAAAGAGAGACATATAGGTACATATAGGTAGATATAGGCTAAGTTAGCTTTTCTCCTAATGGAGGTCTTCACTTGACAAGTAAAGTCACCTGGCATTAGACAGATACTAAAGGTAGTAGGTGCAGGTGGCACAGTATAGGGATTGAATTAAAAGAGAGACATATAGGTAGGTAGATATAGGCTAAGTTAGCTTTTCTCCAGCTGGAGGTCTTCACTTGACAAGTAAGTATGTCTGCCATTAGTAAAATACTAAAGATGGTCATTGCAGGTGGTACAGTAGGAAAATAGTTAATATTATACCTTAAATTTAAATTGCCCAATAGGGAAATAGCTTTTGTACCACATGAAGATGTGACAAATCACGATATCACATGCCAGTTTCAGCCCCAGTTTCCTCAGTGTTGATATTTCAGTGTTGAAATATCAACACTTTGGGTAACATTTCATGGTATTACATTCGCTCTGGGTATATAGATGATAAATATACCACTAAGGATTTATTTCTTGTCAAGACAAAGATTTTGTTTCATATAGTTGGCAAAATTCATTTAGTGACAAAATAGTTACAAAAGAAAATGTTGGTAAACATAAAATATCACTTTTTAATGCAAATTTATTTCTTTTAGAAAAATATGTGTTTTCTTCCAACTGATCTCAAAGATTTCTATTTTACCACAGATGGCATCTTAATTGAGTGGTCAATTATGTTTGATGGTAAGCACCAATTTATTGCCACACTGGTCATAACCAGTCATGTTTACCCTGTCTAATGCCAGACAATTTTACTTGTCAGAAAAAAATCTCCCACCATAATTGGGTTAAAAATATATTGTTATCAAGGTATTTTGAATTTTGAATTTTCTAGTTAATAAGTGATATGTAGTTATGATTGTACATAATTTTTTCCCTGAGATCCCAGCCTTAATCTGGATCTAGTGTACATGTATTAGATAATTAATTGCATCTTAGGATAAACATGAGTGTTGATCTTGCAATGGACCTTTGATTTACCTTTGATTTTGTATCCCAGAATGCTTGAATCCCAGACCTGGTAAACCCAGCTCACCTGGTTCTATGTTAATACAATCTCAAAAATGTAAAAAAATATAAGAAAAGATTCCAGCATTGCTGAGCCTGGTTTGCCAGAACAGTCGAGCGCAAATACTGAACATGATCCTGTGAGATCATACAGGATCGGACAGGATCCTAAAATTAACAAGATCCTATTTATCGGTAGCATCTTGTCAGGACGTTTTGCCAGGGTAATGTCAATGGAGATGTCTAATGTAGTAAGAAGATAAACTGAACAGCAATCCAGTTGCTCCACTGCCTGTGTGTTTTTTCCCCTGGGTGAGTAAAATTACCTGGCATTAGCCAGAGTAAAAACAGTTAAATGGCTATTTGTGGTCAGTGCATGGTTTAATTAGTTAATATCTTGCACTGCTAGAACAGTCAAAAAAGACAATTTTTGTACTTGACTGACTTAATGAGGACAAATCGCCCAGTAGTGAGAGACGAGCTATCAAAATTTGGTAGGTATAGACTGTCAGTGTAAAATAACAAAGTTGACCGTTCCAGGTAACATACATGTTACTAGTTTGGATTATAAATTAGAGCTAAATTTAATTTTATATTTTTTCAACAATTTGAGGTGGAAATCTCCCGCTTGGTAAAATGGAGGTGAATTCTATTGGGAAGTTAACACCACTTTGTCAGTTACCAACAATGGTTGACAGCAACAAACCAAGTTTGCTTGACCTTGAAGATATTTTAGATGCTGAAGACTTACAAGGTTTTAATATATACCCATATAATATTATATAGAGAGAGGATATTACATGGCAGCACGAAGATATGGATTTTATTTTCGATTGGTGAAAAGCACAGTGAGTGAAATATTGTTTTCAACACGAGAAAATAAAAGCCATATCTTCAAGCCACCGTGTAATGTTTATTATATTGTAGTAAGTTGGAATAGGGTGATGTGATTGGCGGGAAAACATCACATGATCGATATCTTCACTAGTGAAGATATGGAAAATATCACACTGTGTATATCTCAGTATCTCACTGTTTACTATAAAGTAAATTAATATATATATGTATACATATACCATATATTTCCAAGTGTAAAAGTCGCTTTTCAATATTTAATAGGAAACAAGAAGCCAAGGTTTGGTGAGAGTTGCAAATTGTTTGAACTGGATAGTTGTGGTGGATTTGCTAAAGTTTGTTTGGTTTACAAAGATATTAAAAAAAGTGGTAACACAATTATAAATTTAGTATTGTAATATTACGTCTAATGTGTGTCTGCCTGCATGCCTGTCTGTCTGTTTGCCTACTGGTCTGTATGCCTAGCTCTCTATACGGCCTTAAACCACTAATTGGTCAGTTCCATTTTAACTTAGTGACGTGGTAGCAACATATTGTCTAGGGTAATTCTGATATAAATATTCATTAGTGGTTTAATCATGTAAGGAAAAATGGAACTGACCAATCAGGAGTGATCTTGGTTTAAGACCATATTGAACTACCAGTACCTGTCAGTTTACATATCTGTTTGTCTGTCTGTTTATCTGTCTGTCTATCTGTCTGTCTGTCTGTCTGTCTCCCTCTCTCTTTCTCTGTCCATTTACTTAACTCAACTGAAGTACAAGTTGAAGTAGGGAATGTGATACAAACTTTTTTATTACTTTTTAAAATATCCATCAGACATAATTATCCCATAATTTTGTTACATAATTTTGTAATACAGTATTTCATTTTTTTTCTATTCACAGGTATAACAGATGCCACTCCTGAAATCTGGTTACTTGATCGCTCATTAAGATGGAGTTATCTTGCATCATCTTTCCAAAATTATTTCCGAATGTTAATTGTTCACTTGGGGTTGCCCTTGTGGCAATATCGTTTCACATCTGCAGGACTGAGTCCAGAAACTAAGGTATTTTTAAAAGCTATTGTAAACTTTAAACATGTATATTTTACTCTTTGTAATTATAGATAATTTTACTTCTCAACAAAGATCTGATGATCCAGAAATTCTGGAGGGCAAAGGGTTAACTGATACTTGTATAATTGTTGTCATCATTAATTGGTCTGATCTTATGGAAGCACAGGTGGCAAAAGTACTGCCTATCACCACTAAGTTAGTTAAGCCCAGTTGGCCAGGCTTGGTACTTTGGTCTAGATCTTAACCATAGTTAAACTAGTGAATAGAGTTTAGTTGATCATGTGCTTCAAGGTTTTTTCAGAGTTCTTTGGTTTTCCTCCCAGGATAAAATCAACACTCTATGGGCTAGGGGAGGCACTTACCCCTGTCTAAGAGGTACAGTATTGCTTAGAAGTAACCCAGTAAAAATGCATTCCAAACACATTCCAGGACAGGTTTGCACTAGTTCCAGAAATGCATTTAGAACATGTTTTATGAAGTATAATTTAACACATTTAGGAATACGTCCCCAAACAAGTTGGGGACATGTTCTGAATGTGATTGGAACATTAGATTACTTCTAAGCAGTACTTTAGTAGCCAGTTCAACAGGAGTGGTTGACATATAGTAACATAAACAGTACTTTAGTGGCCAGTTCAACAGGAGTGGTTGACATATAGTAACATAACCACTGACAGTAAATTATCTGTTTGTAGATAATGCATTGTAGTTTTCTGGTAGCAGACAACTACCATACTGTGTTACATGGAAACTTTGTGATTACAACTGATATTATATTAACTAAAATATGTATTGTACAACAACTACAATGTATAAAACAGTAAGAATTGTTATTAGGGATGTGCCGGATACCACATTACCGGATACCGGAATCCGGTATCCGGATCCGGCACATCCTTAATTGTTATCTTAATCTGACTTATGTCTGCATGGGCCTGGCACAATAAAATTTTTACCATACCTTTAATCAATTGTCTCCATTTTTCAGCAATGGTTTAATATGTATGCTGCAAGCAGACTAATGGATAGTAAAGAAACATCTAGTGAGGATGAAAATAATTACAGTGAAGAAATACGTAATCAAATTGATGTAAATCGAGTGTTTAAAGGAAAACATGATTCAATAAAAAATTTGCAAAAACAGGGTAAGAAGAAACCACCAGGAAACTCGAAAACAAACCTTTCATCTCGCTTTGCTGGTGCATCGAAACCTCAGCCTAAATATTAAAAAATATCTTTCTAATGTATCTGTTAACTATTTATTACTGTGTTCAGTACTTGAAACTCAGCTTCTTGTGTACCTTTACATCACTGCTGCTACATAACATAGTAATATCTTGGTTTATTCAGATAAAAAAATTGTTCTGTGGTCAAACTCATTTTTGATTTAACACTTTGGTACCTGATGATTTTTATTTAACCAGCAATTTATTTTTAGCCTGCTTGCAGGCTCATGGGGTGTTGGGAGAGGAAGGAAGAAGCTGCAGCCAAATCCCTTATTTTGAATTACCTGTAATTCATATGGAGAGTATGCGAAAATCCTGTTGGCTGGCTAGGATTTTAACATAAGACTACCAGCAAGTCAAGGATTTTTATTTTTGTTCATGCATCATTGATATGTGCTTTTTTAACATTGTGTTGTGAATTTAAACATTATAAAGAAAAAAGATAACAATGCTTATAAATTACTGTTTATTTAGATTTGTACAAAATGTGACAGTGAAACCACTATTTAACTATTAAATACCATTAAAATAATTCCTATAACTTGATGATAATATTCTGTTTTAAGCGCTTATTAAAGAAATTAAATTTTTGTTATTCTGATTTTGGTTTTTTTAAAAAGAACTTGTAAAATGATTGAGTAACTGATTAACAGCCCTTCCATATCTTATGTCATTGTCAGGAAAATAAGTGTTCAAATAAAATAACTGAGATGTCAGCATTTGTTACGTATTAGAAAATTACACATATCTTTAAGATTAATAAATGAAATCACTCTAAACTTTGCATGTATATAATTGTACATACGGAAAAATGTAATAGCACATTGCATGTTTTGTGTTTGCCACAATGAGATGTTAGATTTTAGAGTTGATGGTTTGCAAAACACAATTGTTTATTTTCTATTTGATGGCAACTGATTTCACATTCTACCATTTTAGGAGATTTGCATTGGCATTGTTAATCAGTTCAAACACATAACAATCACAAGAGGTTATTACCAAGGAGAAAATAAACAATTGTGTTTTGTAAATCTTGAAATCTTAAACCTCACAGTTCATTATGGCAAACATAAAACCTAACGTACAGTGCTTTTACATTTAGTTGTGTGTATCCACATGCAAAGTTTCAAATGATGTAATTAATTAATCTTAAAGATATATCATTTTTCCATTATGTAAGTTTGGAAAACACAACCAATGACACCACAGCTAATTCATTTGAATACTCAATATCTTGACAACAAGAAGAGGTAGGAAAGGGCAGTCAATCAGTTACTTAGTCATTTCACTCAAGTTCAATTTCATTTTCAATCAAGTTGCTTCAAATAAAATCATAATGAGAATAATAAAAATTTTATTTTATAAGAACTTTAACTAAATTGTTTTAGTTAATTTCTTTCTATTGGCTTTGAACTTCAAAGAACCCCAATTTACTGGTATAAATCCGTAGGTGTAAAATGCTTACTGTAGAAATGTTTTTTCTAGTTCAGATTTAGTTTAATTAAGCCAGTCAAAAATTTGCTTTCTTGTAAATACAGCTATTATTCCTTATACAGGTACTTCTAATTATAACCTCCCTGATTTCCAAACAATTTCTTTATAAGGTCATTGTGTGGGTTAACATTGCCAAGAAAATGAGGTACTTTTGATTCAATTGTTTTGACAAGAACAGAAGCACTTAAAGCTAAAGCATTTTGATTAGGATGAAAGCCACCAACAGGTTCAATCAATTGCCATGTTTCATGGTCCTTCCCACTTTTCTGCCACATTTGTATAACCTCTTCAAAAAAGTTCTCGATAAAAGCCAAGTCAAAGTTGTTGTACTCTCGTGTAGCAGCTATTTCCTCCAAAACATTACTAAGCTCTTTTGCTCTTGCAGTTGTTGCATTACGAATTGTTTCATTACTGTTTAACCATCCAGCACAAGGGGATATTTGAAGACAGTTCATAAAGTCATAAAGCTGTCCATAAGTTACATCTTTCCGTAGTTTCCCAATTGGGTGAATTCTACTGTGCATACTTTCATATAGAATCCTTCCATCAGCCAGTCCAAGCATACCTACATGGCTCCCACTAGGTAACATTTTATCTAAAGTTTCTAAAGTTTTTAGAGCATTTGCTTTCATTTCCTCTGGAGTTGTCATACCTCCACCATGAGGTTGACTATTACAGACATCATTACCAAAGAGAGAGTAAAACACCAAAGCAGGTTGATCTGTTGTACTGTTTCGAGCTAAAGCTTTCACAAGGATATTATTCATGTCAAATGAATCTGCTCCATTTTTGCCAATATTTTGGTAATCTCTGTGGTTACAGAGATTGCGTTGGACAATATGTTTATAAATAGAGTCGATTGGTCCATTTATTATTTGTGGCCAATTTGTGCTTGTTAGGTAACCAGTGTAGCCAGACATCATTGGCCAATCAAATTCATTGTGTAGCACAAACATCATGTCCCTAAAAACTGTGTTATTAATTTCAGTTGCAGTTAGCCATTCAGGTGGAATACGGAAGTGAGCAGCAATTGAATCACCTAGCACAATGGTCCCAAGAGATGGTGTCTCCTCACATAGTAGTTCTTCCCAACTTTTCCATTTTACTAAATCAAACCCTCTGATGCCATTACAATTTGAGTCGAATAAAACATCCCCAGAAATTGGTTTTCTTCCAGGGTAGTGGGTACTAAGGAAGTCGTTACAGTCCTTGCCTCGCCAGGCAAAACCTCTCAGTGATTCAAAAGAGCTAAATCTATCATCATCCAAGTCAAAAATTGGTAAATCCTGACCAAAAACATATTTCAACCATTTGCAGATTTCATCTATTCCTTTTAACGTACATATATCAAACTCTGGAACACCGAAACCATCAGAATAATTCTGTAAGTGTTTGTAAAGATCTCGAAGTTCATTGTCCTTAGTGTTTATTTTGATTGACTTCTTCACTCTCTTTACCCTGTCCATAAAACTTTTATACTGAAGATTTTGTTTTGTCGGCCATTTAGGATAAGCTTTGCATTCTTCACGTCCTGTTTCTGTGTAGCAGACATCGATAGCATGGCAAATCACATCTGGGGATTCAAATTGATAGGGTACAACAATTGGGAGAAAAACTTTACCAAGGATGAAACAGCCGGTGCTTATGTATTTAGGGAGAAATGAACACAACCGCTCGTAGGACTTTTCGAAAGTTGTATTCCAATGTTCTGCCAATTGTTGGTTGATGCTAACAACTGCAGTACAGCCTAAACACGCAACACCACCATTGACCCCTGTCGGAAGCGCAGCACACTGAATTGTAAAGGATAAGAAACACAAGGAGAAAACCAGTAATGTTGACGACTTGGTAATCATGTTTACGCTAGCGCCGGTGAAATGTGATACCTTTCCAAAAGAAAAAGGAAATCATGGGACAAGAGTGTGATTTCATTTGACGTAATTTTCACGGTCAATTGATAATTGCTACATTATAATTTATCGTTTGCCAATTGTATATTTTATTTTTCATAAAACGACGAATTAAAGTTTGGTGAAAAATGACTAAATAGTTGAAGATAAAAATTTTAATTTATAATATCAAAACAGCTGTGCAATTATTTAAGTTTATAATACAATAATATACAAAAGTGAAGACATCAATTTTCCCTGTGTCAAAATACCATCGGTCAAAATGACAAAAACTCTTTGGCAGCATTTATTTCCCTGTTTTTGCACGTTGGGAAAAGACATTGTTTGGTTTCCAATGTTCTAACATTTACAGGGTTTTTTTTAGTGCTTTTTGTAGTTAATATTTATGCATTTTCATTTCTCAAATGTCAACTTCGTGTATGGTTAAATGGTGAATGCAGTGTATATGTACTAAGTTGAATGTTCATTTATTATGTATAGCTTCCAATCCAAATAACAGTAAAAAAACGCCTTGAAGATGGACATGTTATCGCTGTGTAGAAAAAGAAACATAACAAGTTCATCTGAGCCACTTCGACGAAGCCCTAGAATTGTTGGGAAACAGACGAAATGGGGCCGTTGTAGTAATGAGATTACAGTTGATACGCGCAGCTTGCAGGACAATCCTACAAGTACAACTAATACAGATTTACCAGCTATTTCAGAGACCAGAGATGGCAGTATTCTTTTGAGAGTCTTTGTTAAACCTGGAGCAAAACAAAATGCTGTTGTGGGTAAATATGAATCCTTTTTGCTTACTAACTGTTTAAACTAGATTTGTAGTTGACATCCAAATTACAAAACTAAACTACAAAAATAAACTGGTATCTCTGTACATGTTTATCAGGAACAGTGAAATCAATTATACTAGTAACTGGTAAAACCGCAAAATTTAAGGATTTATGAAAAAACAAAAATTAATTTAGCTGCTTCTGGGAGTATTATTTACCTGATCATGCTTATTTCCTGGTTCACAATGGGAACCTACAGTATTAACTGGTCCAGAGAAGGACTCTAAGGACCTTCCAGTTCCATTAACTCATTTTCCAAAATCCCATCCTGAGTATTCACTGCATTCAATATCCATATTCTACCTCCATTTTTTGTTTATCATGTCTGGTATCAATCATATTTCCACTTTTATCCTTGAAAGACTTACTTTAGGTACATTATCATCATCTACTTCCTTTTCTTAACCCTTTCACTCTGAAATTCCCAGAGATTCCCCACTAACAAGTAAATTTGTTTGACGTAAGGCAGAATAAAACATAAGTATGGAAAAATCTGTATATAGGACTAAAACGGTAAAGGG
Source organism: Pteroeides caledonicum (assembly GCA_026546875.1). Classification (NCBI taxonomy): domain Eukaryota; kingdom Metazoa; phylum Cnidaria; class Anthozoa; order Scleralcyonacea; family Pennatulidae; genus Pteroeides; species Pteroeides caledonicum. Next base: position 12,654 of record JAOBAZ010300048.1, read on the forward strand.
AAAATTAGTATTTATTAACCCTTTCATTTCCAAATTCCTAGGGCTTTCCCAACCTCCACAGACAATATCGTAAAATAATCTGGCATTAGGCATTATATTGATAAAATATGCATTGAGAAAAACTTCCAACCAAATTATGAATCTTATTCAGTAAAACAGTAAAATATATTGCTGCTAGTGTATGATTTTAATAATGAATTGAAATTAAAAAAAGTAAGTCGTACAAACAAGGTAAGTATAAACAACAAAACTGTAGAAATTTTGTCATAAAAAACTTGTATGTTTCCATGACATTACACCATTATCGTTGTGTTTCAGCCTGATACTCAGATATTGCATTTGAAACACCTAATCTCTGTGCTTGTTATATCAGTGTGTTTCTGCCTGATACTCAGATATTGCATTTGAAACACCTAATCTCTGTGCTTGTTATATCAGTGTGTTTCTGCCTGATACTCA
>JAOBAZ010300158.1:0-13980 GCA_026546875.1 Pteroeides caledonicum
ATATAATGCATAAAAAAGTAAATGGAGAAATAAAGTTTAAAAATTGTCTCTCTACATAGATGGCTCACAGACAACGGTGACGTTGCTAAATTGCTAAACCTGTTCTCATTATATCAATGACCTGACGTCTGAATCTGGCCATGGTTTTAATTTTTAGATTGTTTAAAACTATATAATAATTCATTTTATGAAGTGGTTATTAACACTTTTTCGAAAGATATTTTTTCCTGGCTGATTTCCCTGATAAATTTGCCATCTGCTAAACGGTTGTTCATCTATGATATCTGGAATGGTTCGGTTGATATTCTTGTTCAATTTTCCTAGCGGACAACACTGAAAAACACCACAGCAAAACCCGCTAACAAAAACCTAATTTTTACCAAGTTAGTTCGACAAAGCTTCTAGTTATATAATATCTTTAATATTTAGCAAAAAGCCAGGGCATCAGGTTTTTATAAACTGATATGGCTATAAACTTGACAAATTTCACTGAACCTGAATGTAATATGCAGTTACTGTGTTTTAAAACCTTGCTGTTTGTACCATAGAGATTATAAATTTTGTACCATATAAAGATTAATTTAATCCCAAATCTATTAAAGAGCATCATATTTATCATATGTATTGATCATATGTATATTGATGTTAAATGCATTATACATCGATGTTGAATGAAATATATCATAAAATCTGAAGAGGATATAGTGATTGACTTTGTTTATACTTTGCAGCAGTATACAATTGTAACTCATTTCCTAACATAAGAACCTATTTCAAATATGAAGCTGAAACGGGTTCTTGTTTAAGGGGCACAAAATTCTTAATTTCAACCGGCATGAGTTTCTTATTAAGTAAGGTTCTACTTATAACGGGTTTTATACCGTATTTGTAATGTGGCTATCCTGCTTAAATGTCAATTAATTCAATTCGGAACGGCGGAAAAGACAAATATTATGTTTAGATAAACAACAGGTTACTAGCAACACAAAATATATTTGTTTTTTCCCGTGCTGGTGTTTTGCCGGCTCTTCGCCAGGTAATCCATTGTCTATCCTGCATGGTATCATCGCTTCTCATATCGATAATCAGAATCAAACAGATTGGATGAAACATCGGCTTTGTCATACAAGCAATTTTCAATTAAATAAGAATTTTAAAACTTATTAAAACTTGTCTAGAAAGTTTTTTGACCTATTTGATCAATTTTGAAAAACATTGGTTCAAAGTTAACCGAGCTTTTATTCCTCACTTGTGGTAATGGAAATGAAACGATTTTACCAAACTGTATGCATTCAAACACAATCCCGCGAAGCTTATTCTTATTTTCTTTGGGGGGGGGGACATATTACCCGCAAAAAACTGGGAAGTGGGCACGAAACTTAACTAAAGTTAGACATAATACACGACATAATACCTAGCTAGTATCCTTAACACAATGACACATAAACTTCGGTGCCAACTGCAAAACGTAATATGTATATATGCCATTTACCATTTATGCGCGCGTGCGTGCGTGTGTGTCTCCAATGCTAAACACCCATTTAACTTGTGGTTTCTTTTTATGGCCCCCTACCCCCCAACCCCGGGTCTGAGAAGTTATTATTTTTATCATATATTTATTTTTTATTTATTATATATTTAGAATGGAGTGTTAATTATGTGGTAATTGTTTATCTTAAGCACAACATATTTAAATGTATAACGTTTTTAATTGTTCTAACTGGTTACCGCAGTTCAGTCGAGCAGCGGTAGCACGATAGATGTACCACGTGACAAGTAAGAGGTCGCTGACCAGTCAAGGTTTTTTTAAATCTATTTTTATTACTTTCTACGGTTTATAAGAAGTTGGCTGGTTATTTAACGAAATTATGGATGGACTTTTTCTCACAAATCCCGATATTATAGATTCCGATCCTTACAAATCATTGGACTTTGATGCGTGGAAAGAACCTCTTGATACGGGAGAATTTTCTTTGCAATTAAAATCTCCTGACATCAATATTACAAGTGAAAATTATTTGGAAAAAATCGCGGTAGTTCACGCGAATGATAAGCTCATTAAAGAGGAAATAAAAGAGAATCAGTCGCCAGTTCATTGGTTTAGCGTATTAGACGAACCCTGGAGAGAAAGTATTTCAAGTTCTTTTGGACAAAGAAACTTAAACGAACAGGTGGTACCAGATCAGCTAACACTAATGGAGTTTAATGAAGAGAAAATACCCAAACAATCTAATCAATGTGAAGAAGAACAGAATATAGCAAACGTTGTAACTGACTTGACTACATCGGAGTCGTCAAGTGCCGATGTACCCCAAAATCAAAACAATACAACTTTTGTTTTACAAGATAAAGTACAGGTAAATGACAGCGAACAAGAAAGTTCGCTGCCACCTGCAGTTTTAGTAACCTTTGATTCTTTAAGCAAAAACGAAAGCACTGAAAACGAGCGGATATTAATTTCTAACGACAATGTATACAACACAGATAATTCTGAATCAACATTAGATTTAAAACCTTTAAAACAGACCAGTACCGTAGAAGATTGTGCTGTCATGGCTATATCTGATGAGCCACAACGTTGTAAAACTGAACACGACACAGACCTCGGAACTGAAGAGAACGCCGGCAAATGTCTTGACATCATCAGGATTCACAAAAAAATTTTCAAACTTATAAAACCTAAGGTAATCCCAAAATGTACTATGGTTCAATATGAGTTCGAGCACACTCAGGACTTACCAAGCTTTAAAGAGACCTTTTGCTCTACGTCCTCTGACCAGTCTGACTTAACGTCGCCAGTCAAAATGGAACTGGCATTGCCCCGTGTGTTAAGTTGCGAAGTAAAAGACGAGGACGATAAAGAAGGAATATATCTCTCACTAACGGACGAAGATTCTGAAGAAGAAAGAATTGACGAGAGTGAACATTGTGAAAGAACTGAAATAAGTAATGTAGATAAAACAAACACTTCTGAGCAACAAGAGTGTGTCAACCCCGACGAAATGTCGGGCCATGAGACGTTAGCAGAGCTGCCATTAAAGACAGAGGAGAACGATATCCAAGCAATGGAAACAAGTCCAAATATTTTAGCGTTTGACGATGAACTCGAGCAATTTTTAGTTTCCAATATGGGTCTTACGTCCGAACAAAATGACGCCAGTTCTCAACTTCCTGATCTATCAAATAACTTAGGCAGTATTCTAAGAAACGAGAATCCTAACGAACAGACATTGGAGACAGTTTATGGCAGTATGTTTCCGAGAACAGGGCAGCCAGTTGATACTTCACCGTGGAACAAAATTGTTAGAGAGCAGACCACAAATGTGGACTGTGATAATTATGGGAATTTATTTAGTTCACCAATGCTGCTGTGCAATAATCAAAAGTCTTGGCAAGAACAGCTTGCTCGTAGCAATGTAACCACCGTAACTGGTGGTGCTTGGTCAAGGAATTTTGCCATGCAAAACGAACTTCATTATCTTGCTCAGATGAATGAAAGACATTTCACGGGCGAGAGCACGTTTTCACATTCCTTTGGGCAAATGAGATACTTCAAAAACATTGCCCAACCGTCACCAGCGGTGGGTCATCCCGATTTTAATGGCTTGAAATTTAACAATACTTCTACTAGAGTAGAGGTGGTAGACTCTTCGCTAAACTATGAGTTTTGAGGAATATTGTTTGATTGCTTGAGCCAAAACAAAACGTAAGTTGCTATAGAATTGGATGGTATTTATATATTCATGCAAAGCGGCTAACATGTCGTGGAACTAAAGAAACCTTTGGACATCTGCTACACAAGACCAGCACAGCAAAGACAATTGCACTGGAATAAAAGAAAAGCGGTATTTCTGTCCCAATACAAATTCATTTTCCATCGCTTGTAGTTTGGTTTAAATAAGCTGAGGATGATTACAAAGTAATGCGTGAAAACGAAGCTTGTCTTCTACAGGATACGAACTTCGTTTTGATGCTAGTGTGAATCTTAATGAAAAATTGTATTTTACAAAAGCAAGTGCAAAAACACATTTGTGCATGGTTGGATACAATGAATGCTATTCGTTCCTCTTAACGCATCCGCTTCTCACCAACACTCGAATTTACGACAATTTTCGAAGATGTCCTTTGAATTTAAGTGAGCTGCCATTTTTGAAAAACGTTTATAACTCTGTAGCAACTTTCGCTTTTGTTCTTTTTTCGTTTTCGAAAATATTTCACCTCTTTTTAATATATCTTGTGCTGTCCGAAAATTGGAAAGAAATTATGAGAATCTCCAAGTGCCAATGTCAATGACTATAAGATAACATTTGGTAGCAATGTTAATTAACACAATATTTTCGTGTATCTCGAGTATCTTCAATTCGTTGTACATCGTTTGAATTTCGGACGAAACAGTGAGTTAAAGAAAATACCAATTTCATATCTTTATAAAACCAAATTGGTATTTTCTTTAAAAGACATCAGAAGAATATTTTTCACCCTTTCAAACGAAAGAACAGTCTTAAAACTATTGAAAAGCTTTTTTGCAGATTTATTGTATATTTCTTTGTTTTCGAGATATTTTACTTTGAAGTTAGTAGAAAGTCCATAACGTTCGCCATCTTGAATATTCACGGCAGTTGTGCGACGACACAACTGGAATGACGCAATAATTTTTATTTTAACCCGTTCTGGACCGTAGCTCCACTAAAATAAAATACAATAAAATACAATCGCGGCCTGAAAAGGGTTAACAACGTAGTTCTTAACCCGTTCTGGATCGTAGCTCCACCTTAGGCAAGTAAAATCGTCCGGCGTTAGCCTACGTAAAATTAACAAAAGTCGATCGCGGCCTGAGAAATTTTCCTTTCATCAGCCTGTCACTACGAGGGGCGGGGTAAAATATTTCTCTCTTTGGAAAGGTTCATTGTTTGTTTCTTTTGACGACACCCTCCCCCCACAGTGATAAGATAGGCAAATATTTTGTGAAAGCACTGGGTTTCAACATCATCGATTGTTATTGGCCTTCGTTGTTCGTCTGCACCATCAGTTACACAAATTGTACAAATCCTTTAAAGACTGTCACACAGAACAGTTTCTTTACAGTTTTCCCAGTTGCAGCGTCTTTAAGGTTCAAAATGGCGGTCGTCAAAAACATTCAAGAGCTTTGAATTCGAATACCTCGAAAACAAGGAGACGCAATAAAATACGTTATTAAGTAATTTGAAGAGTTCTTTTATTTGGGCCAATGTTGTAATTAAAGTTACAATGTAAGTTCCAACGTCTTTTATCTTTTAATTATATTGTATTTAATCCTTTTATAAAAGGCAATCAGACATTATGTGCGTAATTATGTTTTCATATCCCAGTTTATGTACGGACATAGATAAACAGGGCATCAGCTTTTCTATAGCTGGTCTATTTTATATTTCTTTTTAAAAATACGCCTTAAACGGGTTAATCCTATATTAAAATAAAAAATGACATTTCGCTAAAAGGCATCAATTGCAAAATACTCGCGTAGTGAAAACAATAATTTAATTATAAATATCAATTATCTAAAAATATCATGGAAACACGAAAATAAATTCACTAGATCTGCCTTTTTGACATAAAATGTAAAAACACATTAATAACAGGAGGGTTTTTGTGCAGTCATCTTTTGTCTTCACTAAGTCGCAATTTTCTACAACCTTTTTTGCGAAGAAAGTATGTATACATAATGCTCCTAACAGGTTAATGCGTCACGGGTGACCTCCAAGAATTTTGCAGTGCAAAAAGGATGAAATGGCACGAAGTACGATTGTCAATTTACTCGAGACGTTATTGCAAAAAGGATGAAATGGCACGAAGTACGATTGTCAATTTACTCGAGACGTTTATGTAACAATTTTACACACGTTTGCTTTAGGTTTACAAAGACAAGAAGTCACATGAGCAGGTCTACCATGGAAACCTTCACGTTTGTGACGTTGAGTACAAATGAAATCATGTGTGAAAGTACACACGGACGAAAACTTAGACCAAAAATTAAATATGCGTGCGTAACAAATTTATTACAAATTTAACAATGAAATTTGTATCAAGGTTTGCGTACGAAAGGTTTGCAACACCAATTTTGCCAACAAATGAGTTTACATACGTAAAATGTTTAGTACTAAATTTGCATTAAAGTGCCCCTAACCCTAAAATTGTTACTCTCCCACTGGAAAGGACTTTGAAAACTGTAGAGTAACTCTAATTGTAGAGTTTCGCTTTAGTGCTCCGTCTTTGGGTTATTCCAGTTTGTTTAATATGTCAATTGGCTTACATTACGTCACATGTGCATAATGATTTATCACACAAAGCGTTTTATCTCAATTATAGTTAAATGTGAACTCTTCTGAGAACATGAGCGTATTAACCTTTGCTTTTGATGCACCATAACGACAAATTTCAAGTGATTTCCACAGATAAAAGCAAAAATATATAACTTTGTTGTAAATCATTATCCACAAGTGACGTAATGTAAAGCAATTTAGATTTTAAACAAACTGGAATAAATCAAACACGAAGCACTAAAACAAAAATCTACAAAGAGTTTACAGTTTTTAACGTTCTTTCCAATGGGAGAGTAACATTTTAGGGTTAGGGGCACTTTAAGGTTAAGGTTTACACGCTGTGCGTAGAAAAAGTTTGCAACACAAATTTTGCCAATAATTAATTGACATATTAGTTTACATGCGTGCAGTATTTTGTACTGAATTTGCTTCAGGTTTGCACGCGAGGCAAACGAGCATTCCAAATTTTGTAACTAAAGACTTGTTTAAACCTAGATCGTCCACTTATCATCTGAGAAATTCAAGAGGCAAACAGTCATGCCCAAAACCAAGAACTGAATATGTGTAACGTTCGTTTAGTTATAGTGGGGCATTTCTATGGAACAGTTTACCTGAATCACTCAGACTATCTACACCATTTTCCGCTTTCAAAAGCGGGTTACAAACTCCATATTCTTCTGACTATAATCCTGACCCTCGCACGGCAACCAGGTAGAACAGTTTAATTTTGTTTTATTGTAAATATGTATGTTTATATAGTGTTACTAATTACATGCTGATTTTATGTAAAAACTGATGGTTCTCCCTGTTGAAATAAAGTGTAGTAGTAGTAGTAGATTTGTTCACGAGACAAACCTTGGCTTACCTATAAATTTACTCCAAGTTTGCACGCTAGAGCCTGGTTCACACGGCGTCATAATCGCAGTCATAAACAATCATAGAAAAATGGAAACGTTTTCATTCCCTTATGACTACGTACCAGATGATCTAAAAACACGGAAAAGGACTGGTACTAGTTGTCAAATAGAAAGTCATTTTTCGATCAAAACAGCTAATTTTCTCTTGAAATATACTTTACTTCGTTCCCAAATTAATGACAGGCTTATAATTTTGTTTATTAAACATAATTACTAAGTTTCAGCAAGTTTCATCAACGAAAAGCAAAGATATTAGTGATTAAAAATAACAAAATGGATTTCTATTTTCTTGCTAGTTACAGGCCTTCTGCTCACGGTCAGATCAGCTAGTGTGATTACGATTATGTCGTTGTTGCACGTGTGAACTGGCGAAAGATGCCTTTGATTACGAATATGACGATGATTGACGCCGTGTGAGCCAGCCTTAGGCAAACCGAAAAAATCCGAGCAAACTCGTAGTAAACTTAAGGATTTGCACGCGACGCAAACCAGTGACGCAATCTTGATGTTTTCGATGATTTGCAATGGATTTCCAATACGCGCTTTCATGGGTTTGCGGCAAATCATTAGAGTTTGAAACTGCGCAAACTCAACTTTTTATCTTCTGACAAGGTATATAAACTAGCTGATCTGACCGTGAGAAAAAGGCCTGGAACTAGCAAAAAAATAGAAATCCATTTTGTTATTTTTCATCACTTATATCTTTGCTTTTCGTTGGTGAAACTTGCTGAAACTTAGTAATTATGTTTAATAAACAAAATTATAAGTCTGTTATCAATTTGGGAACGAAGTAAAGTATAATCCAAGAGAAAATTAGCTGTTTTGATCGCAAAATGGATTTCTATTTGACAACTACTGCCAGTCCTTTTCCGTGTTTTCAGATCATCTGGAAGGTACTGTTACACGATGCAATTTTTTTGGTGCAACTTCTCTTGCAAAAATATTTGCTGCGCGACACAAGTTGCATGAAAGGATGTTACACGTCCCACAATGGATTTTTGCAGAAAGTAGAACTAAATCTCACTTATTGTGCAACTTGCAACTTTAAAAAAATTGTTGCAGGTTACATAAACAGGTATTATATACGCTAAAAAACGTTGTACAACTTTTTTTCGCCACGCAAGTTGCATCAAGGTCACGTTCTTTGTTCAAATAAATGTTTCATTACATAAACAAAAATAGAGCTGCTTCTTTGTGTCTAAATATGTCTGCCTGTGGGACATGCAACAGCTCAGGTTGACGACCAATATGGAGATCAGTGCCCCCTCCCTCAGCGTGCTAACCTTGACGCTTTGAAATATAAAAGCAGCCCCGTCCAAGACTGTAAAGACAGTTAATATATAATTACGACACATCTTGTATCGTCATAAAAAGCATTCTATTCAGTGACAGATACCGCAATAACACGTATATGCAACTTTGTAAGAACACGTATTTATAGCAAGTGGTACACAGAACTGAAATGTATGCACGCCCCACTGTGCCCCTACCTCGTTTATATCGCACAAAGTATGTCCGGGCGGAATCGTCGTACTCAAACAACATGCGTTGTGAAGCCATGTCGGCGTTGTTGCTAGTATACTATTAGAAATCACATATCGTGATTTCCACGAATTAAAATCAGCTTTAACCTCATTCCTACTTTCACAGAACTACTTGAGACGCCCAAAATTAAACATGCCCGAAATTGAACAAAAGACAACGCCAGTTCGTATAAAATTTCGTATTGCAAAATACACAATTATATGTATATCTCTATCTTCTATGTATGTATAGATATGTATATTTATAATATATATATATATTATATATCTAGCATGAAACATTGTTACATTTCATTTAAAAATGATAAAAATGCAGATATTCTCGGAAAACCTGCAGCAACTTATATATACTTAAATATATACAATATTGGGTATTTACAAGTTGCAAAACAACTCTATATTTGCGGCTTCCTTTATTCCATAATTCACGGATTAATTCTACCTCCTGACTGTATTTACAAGAAATATGATGGTCCAACGGATCAACCAGGACTTTTATGAGATGCAGCGGAGATGTGACACAGCGACTACGCAAAATAATAGCCAGACTAATGTTTTTTTCTACAACCAAATGCCGGGTATGATGAATGTTTTGTTTACGTTTGTTATCTCAGGTCACCATCACCTTTAAGCCTGGCGCACACCAGTCCTCTTGTTGCACGTGATTGTCATTTCGCGGTATGTAATCAAGCTGAGCTAACAAGTCGATAGCAGTTATTGGGATATGATTGGTTAAGCCACAGTCAGTAGAGTAGATGGTCTTGAAGCTCAATAAAAATTGAATAGAACTCATTATCTATGTTATTGTCTAGGTTTATGCAAGTTTGTGCACCTTCGTGATCACGTGCCTATTGAATATTGAGGTAAACAACCAATAAGAATGATTTAAAGAGATTTAAAGCATTATTGGTTGATCGTTCCAAAATACAAATGGCACGTGATAAAGTTGCATAAACCGAGATCAACATAAATAATGAGTTCTACTGAATTTTAAACAAGCTTCCAGACTACCAACACGCGCAAAAATATCACAGGATTGAACAAGGTTGTTAACTCAACATCCCCTGCCCAGTATTGATATCATGCTTGAACAAGGTTGTTGAGCGGACAATACTGTTCATGGCTGTTGGAACAACGATGAACAACGTTGGTTAAACCTGTTGGTTCAACAACGTTGTTCATAGCTGTTGTAACATGATAAATCATGGCTGTTGATAAAAACAAGAACAACATTGATATCAGGTATGAACAGGTATGATATCAATATTGATTCACCTGGTCAGCTCAAGCATGTTCAATTCTGTTGAAAACAGCATCGAACAACATTGTTAACAGCTGCGAACAGGCTGTGCAATTCCGCGCCTGTACTCTACCGACTGGTTAAACAGGGTTAAAGTTACGTTTCCACCTCGATTCCATGCACCAAAATGACAATCGCGTGTGACAAGTGCACTAGTGTGGGCAGGCTTTACAGTGTAACAATAGCACTAAATACCAACAGTGGCCTCGTTGTTGCAGATGTAACCGAGTCTCACTATTTCAAATAGTGTTTCGACAGCGATGTAGAAAATATTCCATGCCAAGACAACACGTCCTTTTTTCCAGCATTACATTTACGAAAGGGTATATTCCTCCAGTAAAACAGGACATCGAAGATAGTAAAGTAGTCAAACTAGATTTTCCCACGCCTTTTTTGCTTTTATGGTCGACTGTCCGCTTATATTCACAATACTTGGTTTAACCTGGCTTAAAGTGCTTGTCAACCCATATTTTTTGCCTCAATAAAAACAACACAAAAAAACTGTAATTTAACTTATATGGTTGAGTCAGTTTTCTTTGGTGTACCGCGCGATCTCTGCAGGTTACGAACCGTGAACAAATAACTAAATTAAACTTGTGGAGAACTCTCCCAAAATCTCCTTTGAAAAGTCAAGAAAACTTAGTAAGTTCTTGTCCCTCGGAGCCTTCAGCTTCGCGTGAATTACTAACTTACAAACCGCGTTCACGGAAGATAACTTGCTTATTTTACTGGTTTTTTGATCCCATGTTTCGCTGCACTAACTGTGAAACGAAGCCCAAGATCATGTATTTCCTTACAGCAGTATGACTGATAGTGTATTGATCTCACATCACGAAATACATAAAACTATTTTGCGCAGATTTGACTGTATAATTACTGCATAATTGTGCTCGCATAACAAAATTACGTTGGACAAATTGACAAGACCAAAACCATAACTCGCGTGAGCACATAATAAAGAAATGATCAGAAGGCTCACTCGCGTCCGAACCTGGGGTTTTTGTCCTCATGCAGATCGCATTGCATATCTGGCTGAGTCAGTAAACTGTACGCTCTGCCCAATAAGCACGCTGAACTGGCTGGTCTCAAACAGTAATCTGTATAGTTTTGTTTGGACAAATTGTACCACTGAGTGGGCCTTCTGTTTACATCTTTATTCCGTGGCGTAAAATTTACAATGACTTTAAGTACAAGACATTAATCTTTAATCACGGTTTTGAAGCTCGAGTAACAGTGCTGAGGACTAGTACCTTGAAATATTTCAAAGTACAAGTACTTTTAAACTAGCTATAATTAAGCGTTGCAGGAATTGAGAGGTCAGTTTAAACACTGACGGCGGACTTTACCGGGATTCCAAAGCACTCGTGCATTCAGACGACCCGCCTTCAGCTCGCCTTTTCAAAAAGCATTCGGACATTGTAATCCTGGTGAAGTCGTCCCTCTCGTATTACTTCAAACTGAGCAACCGGTGCATCGTGGGATTCGTGACGTGAGCTCAGTACACAAATAATAGTCACACTGAATAAAAGAAAGCGTTATTACCTCTGGAATGAAGCAAAGAAACAAAAAAAGGAAAATTACTTACAGTTCGTAAGTTATTTTTAGACAAGACAACAAACTTGGGTTCACAGGCAGATAAGCACACAAGAGGGAACTGGTTGCGATGACGACAGGGTCAACGTAAACTTATAATGACATAAGCGGAATACAATATTTTTGTTTACGACGTGAAGTGCATGCTTATTACATCACACTGCTTAAAGAGTTGTAACAGAATGTTAGATGTCACCAATGTCGCCGAACTAAACCTTCTGAGAATCTGTGTGCTAATATGCTGCTATACCGGTAAAATATTATGTTGGAATTTTTAGTTGGCAATCATTGGGATACTACGTCTTCTGTGTAACGAATTATCCATGAATGCGAGCCTTAATTCCCTTCACTTGCGATTTAAGTAAGGGGTGATCAGTCAGCTGGATTTCTATAACTGGAGGGAGATCTCGCGCGCATTCGCACTACCGAAAACTGAAGCCAATTTTTTTAATTGTAGTACGTCATTTCCAGTCCCTTTGCTCGTCTTTTACAGAGTTTTGTCAGTGAGCTCGATACTTACTGCATATAACTGGAAGGAGATCTTCGGATTGTCGAGTGACGCCAATTTTATAAGTGTAGCGCGTCATTTCCAGTCCTTTTGCTCGGTCTCGCACGTACTAAAGTATGCAAAAGACCGAGCAAAAGGACTGGAAATGACGTATTACAATTATAACTTGGCGTCACTTACCGGTAGGACAAAAGTCCTCAAGATCTCCCTCCAGTTATATAAATCGAGCTCACTGAGTTGGCTACGTGCGAGGCCAAGCAAAAGGACTGGAAATGACGTACAACAATTATAAAAATTGGCGTCACTCAGCAATCCAAAAATCTCACTCCAGTTATACAAAGTAAGCATCGAGATCACTGGGGTACCTGAACGAAATCGCAGCTTAGTTCCTCTTACTTGTGCATTGCAGATCAACCTTGTATCGGAGTTAGCCCATGTACGGCAAAATAGCCTGTCATTGAACCGCGTTTTTATCCTTGTATAAAGCAGTCTGCAAATGAGACGCCACCCGACATTCTTCTACAGAAGAGGCACTCCTTATGAAAGGTCATCTAGCTAGGCTACAGACTGAAGGCAATTTTGGAGCTAGGGTATAGACTGAAGCCAATTTCATCTGTGTGTCCATAGGTGATCACTCGAAGCCGATAGGACGACTTCCATTGGTTCAGGCTCACGCGACCGACGGGCTATCTGTTACAGGTGAAGGAGGTGGGGGGTCAGGTTCAATAATAAAGCAGTTCTCGCTGCTCGGTGAAGGAGGTAAATCCTCATTGTCTGAAAGTTGTAACATGTCGGAATAATAGTTCGTACATATAGTCGGTGGGGGAGGGGGTGGGGCATCATTGTCGTACTCCACCGACTCACAGTCGCTGGAAACAGAAGAATACGCGCTGGAGAGCGGTTTCCTAATCGACACGTACTTCGATACGGACGATTCCATGTCTGTTGACGCTGGCGTCGCATAGTACGGCATAGTAGGTCTGTATTGTCTGTGTTGCCGACATGTTGACGGCGAAGGTGATGCACAGTACTTATCCGACACCGAAGTGTAATTAGAGCGGTACGTTGCTGGAGACGGAGGAGGATTTTCTAAGCTGTGTTGGTAGGACTGCTGAACTGTCGATCTAGATCGTCCCGTGAGATCCTCCCGGTTGTAGTACTCCTCGCCCGTATCCGTAGGATTGCTTGTAATTGATAACGATCTCTCGTCCGATTTTGGCGCCTTGTTCACAAACTGTGAGCCAGACGCATCGTAAAACGATGACACATTACTTAACGGTGTATTTGGCCCGAGGTATGCAGAGCTATAATCCCCCTCCGGCTTTTGTTTAGCTCGTTTAAGGAAGTAAATAATGATAAAAAATGCGACGACTGCAACGCCACAAATACAAACAATTACGATCTTCTCTTTATGCGAAGAACCACTTTTTCCCATCCCCATATGACCAGGAAAATTGCCTTCAGTAACTAAAAATTCAAAACAGAAAACATCAGTGTTTTTCTTCACACAAAAGTATATAAAAATTTCTACAAGTTAATTGGTCAAATTTGACGTAATGAGCAGATATATTTACTCACTGGTGAGTATAACAAAAACGAAATTTGAAAAATAGTGGCTAGCCCTTTTGTTACTAACAGAGATTGCGCAGATTAAAGAATTTCTTGTTGTCAATTCACTTGTAAAAAATGCCAAACAATAATTCACACGGGCTCGGTAATTATCGGAGCATATTTAACTCGACTTCGTCTGTCTGTCTGTCTGTCTGTCTGTCTGTCTGTCTGTCTGTCTGTCTGTCTGTCTGTCTGTCTGTCTGTCTGT